>PVLA01004893.1:0-24796 GCA_004027455.1 Hydrochoerus hydrochaeris
TGAAATACTTAGGAATCAACCTAACTAAAAATGTAAAAGACCTATATGCTGAAAATTATACTATGCTGAAAAAGGAGATTGAAGAGGATATTAGAAAATGGAAGGACATGCCTTGCTCTTGGTTAGGAAGAACCAACATGATGAAAATAGCCATACTCCCAAAACTGTTATACAGATTTAATGCAATCCCAATCAAATTGTCATTGACATACCTCACAGATCTAGATAAAACACTCCTAAAATTCATTTGGAAACAGAAGAAACCTAGAATAGCAAAGGCAATTCTAGGCAACAAAAGCAAGGCAGGAGGCATCTCAATTCCTGACTTGAAACAGTACTATAAATCCACAGTGATCAAGTCAGCTTGGTACTGGCAAAGAAATAGACCTGAGGATCAATGGAACAGATTAGAAGATGCAAGCACAACTACAAAGACACTCAGCCACCTGATATTTGACAAAGGGGCTAAATATGTCCACTGGAAGAAGGATAGTCTCTTTAGTAAAAGGTGTTGGAAAAATTGGCTCTCTACATGCCGAAGACTGAAACTAGATCCATGCATATCACCATGCACAAAACTAAAGTCCAAATGGATCAAAGACCTCAATATTAACACAGAAACACTAAATCTACTGGAAGACAAGGTAGGTAGAAGTCTTGGAGACATAGGGGTAGGCAGAAAATTTATGAACCAAATGCAAACTGCACGGGAAACACTTCAAAGAATCAACAGTTGGGATCTCACATTATTGAAAAGTTTCTGCACTTCAAAGGAAATCACCAACAGAGTGAAAAGAAAACCCACAGAGTGGGAAAGAATTTTAACCAGCAACCCCTCAGACAAAGGACTTGTGTCCAGAATATATAAAGAATTGAAAAACATTAAGCCCCCCAAATTCAAAGACCCTCTCCAAAAATGAGCATCTAAGATGAACACACAGTTCTCAGAGAAAGATATACAAATGGCAAATAAATTCATGAAGAAATGTTCACCATCACTGGTCATTCGAGAAATGCAAATTAAAACAGCATTGAGATTCCATGTTACTCTGGAAAGAATAGCTGCCATCAAGAAATCAACTGATAACAAATGTTGGCAAGGCTGCGGGGCAAAAGGAACACTGCTCCACTGTTGGTGGGAATGTAGACTGGTGCCACCATTATGGAAATCCACATGGAGAAGTCTCAGAAGACTAGGAGTGGAAGCCCCATTCAATCCAGCTATTCCCCTCTTGGGTATTTTGCCCAAAGAACTGAAAAGTTCATATCACAGTGATATATGTGCACCCATGTTCATAGCTGCACAATTTGTGATAGCTAAATTCTGGAAACAACCAAGATACCCATCAACTGCAGAGTGGATGAAAAAGATGTGGCATTTTTATACAATAGAATATTACTCAGCTATAAAAATGATCATTTCGAGGCCTTTGTAGGTAAGTGGAGACAACTTGAGACTATCCTCATTAGTGAAAAAATAAGAATCATATTTATAAATATCATATTGTGTCTCTAGTGTAAAAAGTAAATAAGTACTACAAGTGTAATAAAACCAAAATGTGTAATTGATATTGTAAAAAAGAGGAAAAGAGAGTGCTCTAAGGGATATAACTGCATGTATGTTTGAGTGTGTAAAATAGATGACCATATTGCTGAATCTTTGTTGGATCTTCGAGCAGAACTGTTTGTAGTCTGACTGTTTGAATATTTACTATGTACCCTTTAACTTTATAACTTAAACAACTACCTCCAGGATGACAGTATGTAATTTATAAATTACTGATCTCTTAGTGGGGCTTTTTCTCATTTTGCTTTTTCTTTCTTTTAGAATTCTGTATTGTTGCTATTCTTTTTTCTGTTTTGCTTTTTTTCTTCTCTTTAAATAAAATTTTTAAAATGTGTAATTGCTATTTAAAAAAAGAAGCAATAGGAAGCACTATAAAATATATAGCTGCATGTATGTTTAGGTGTCTGGGATTGATAACTGTATTTCTAGGTTCTTGTTGGATTGTTGAACAGGTCTGTTTGCACTCTCACTGCTTGAGTGTCCACTTTACGTGCTTTAATTTTGTAACTTGAATAACTATTTCTAAAAGAACAACATGTAATTCATCAACTAGTGATTTCTTACTGTTATCTTCTTTTCTTGAAATTCTGTAATATTTCTACCTTTTTCCTGTTTTTTTCTCTTTAAATAAAAAACTATGAAAAGCAAGATACTTGGGAGATTTGTAAGGTAACATTGAAAAACACATTTACATGTTGTAGAAGTGACACATGATAGAAAATTTATTTATGAAAAGAAATAATAGAAGAAAACTGTTCAAACATAGGAAAAGACGTATTTCCAGATTGAGGAAATGTAAATGAGAGTCATTCCAAGAAAGACTGCATTAAGATGTATTAGAATCAAGCTGTCAAAAGTGTAACACAGGGTCATTGAGGCAAAAAAAAAAAAACATACAAAAAACATTTACAAGATTAGCAACCGGTTTCTCAGCCAAAATCTTATAAGCCAAGATAGAGTGGGTTGTGATATTCAAATTGTTGTTTCAAAAGTGAAAAAGTGAGAAAGATTCCCCACAAAGCAAAAGGTGAGAAAGTTTCTTACCACCAGCCATATTTTATTAGAAATGCTAAAGAAAATTCTTCATGTCAGTTTAGAATATGTTCTTACCATTTAAATTTCCAAAGTAAAGTTTTGATGTTTATTGTCATGGGCCTTTTTAGCCCCTCTGTAGAACTTTATCAAGACTGGAGGCAGAATGTGGAACAGATTAACTATCCACCCATTGTACATTTCACTTGAAACCCATGACCATTTTTATAGGCATTTAAGAATTCACACACACTGAGACAGTCATGGTGATACAAAATGTGGGGAAGGAGCATTCTAGTTTTGTTAGTTGCAAAGCTGTGCCTTTAGGAGTATGAATTTCTAGAGTTGTGTTACCATAGATGTTCTGCCTCTCAGGTTTTCCATTTACACTTCAGAGTACGAGTTAGGTACCTTGGAGTTTATTTCATTTTGAGGTGTCGCATGTGTGTTTGAATTTTTACATGTCTTGATGCTATGAAGAATTCATTTCTGTATCAAACAGAGTTTAATATAGAAATCAACTTTTTTCTGACATTATGAAGCAAAGGCTCAGATATGGTCATGAAGATCTATTGATAATTATTGGAAAACAGAAAAATATCCTAAAGGAAAGCATTAAAACATAGCACTGTGAATGTTATACTGGGCATGACAGTTGTGTGGATGCAGTGATGTGGAAAAAAAATCTCTCATGCTCTAAATTAATCCTCTTGAAAAATAGAAACAACCTGTGGGTCAACCTTTCCCAGATGAGCTATGAAAGTGTTATTTTCACTGGTAAAATGTGGATACTTACCAATTAAAACAGGAGGATGATTTTTGTGTTCTTTAGTTACATCTGGCTAAATTTTAACCCTGACTCCCTCCTTCCCTACAACATTACTATATGCAGCTGTAATTTGAGCCAACAAACTCATATCTACCCCACTTACAACTCTATTTTTCCTTTAGCTGGTTGTATTACTTGCTGTGGATAGCAGAAAGGAATTAGTCAGGTCAGGCTAGCACTGCTGAAAATGGATATACTTATCTGGTGTGGCTCTGTGCGGCATAATTAGGACCAATGGGCGGATGAAATTTAGGAGAAGTTAAAGGCATGTATAATCCTCTATATTTATACCTGTTCTTTCTGTATCAGAGGTAAGAACAAAACAAAACAGATTTCTAGAAAAATAAGAAACAAACAACAATAGCAAAGAGCCCTAAACAATGACAATATAGGCCTTCAAAATAAGGTGGTAGGAACAGAACTAAGGTTGATATTTTACAAGATCTTCAAGAGTTCCTCAGATCACCAGACACAAACATGCAAAATTGTTCCAATCCTGTGAATGATAACTATTTTGTTCTATGAACTTACATAATTTGTAGCACAATCATCTTAGCTATCTTAAGTGTGTTTCTACAAATTTAAGTATTTTTTTCTTTTCCCTTCCTTTTTCTTTTTTTTCCTTTTCCCTGAGATATTAGTTTTTTCCTCTTTGAACAGATTCTAACCCTTTCACTGTATTCATTGAAGATTTTGTATCTTATGTATTCTTACCATTTTTTGCACTAGGGAGACAATATGTATTTATACATGTGAGTTTGATTTATTTCACTTATAAGTGTGGTCTCAAGTTGCATCCACTTACTTAAATATCTCAGTGTGATCATTCTTTATAGCTGAGTGGTACTCCTTTGTATAAAAATACCACATCTTTTTTATCCATTCCTCAGTTGATGGGCATTTAGGTTGTTTCAAGATCTGGCTATTACAGACTGTGCTCCTATAAACATGGGTGCACATATATCACTGTAGTATGATGTTTTCAGTTCTGGAAATATGCCCAGAAGCAGGATAGCTGGGTCAAATGAGACTTCCAATCCTAGCTTTTTGAGAAAACTGTACACAGATTTCCACAGTGGTTGCACCCAGTCTACACTCTCACCAACAGTGCAGAAGAGTTCCTTTTTCCCTGCAGCCTCTCAAGCATTTTTGTTGGTAGTTTTCTTTATCCTGGCCATTCTTTCTGGAGTGAGATGGAATCTCCATGTACATTTCTCTAATGACCAATGATGCTGAACACTTTTTCATGTATTTATTTTCCATTTGTATTTCTTCATCTGAGAACTGTGTATTCATCTCATATGCCCATTTTTGGATTGGGTCTTTGAATTTCAGGGCTCTGATTGTTTTTTAATTCTTTATAAGTTCTAGACAGAAGTCCTTTGTGTGAGGGACAGTTGACTATGATTTTTTCAAATTCATTGGTTTCCTTTTTACTCTTTTGGAGATTTCTTTCTACATGCAAAAACTTTTTAATAAGACAAGATCCCAGTTATTCATTCTAGAAGTATTTCTCATGAAATTTGATTTTTGTTCATGAATTCTCTACCTATCCCTATGTCTTCAAGATTCTACCTACTTTGTCTTCCAGCAGATTTAATGTTTCTGTTTAGATCTTTGATCCATTTTGACTTTAACTTAGTACATGGTGATAGGCATGGGTCTAATTTTATTTTTTGGCATATAGAGAGCCAGTTTTTCCATCACCATTTATTAGACTATTTTTCTTCCAGTGAATGTGTTTGGACCCTTTATCAAAGATAAGGTGGTTGAGTGTGTTTGTAGTTGTAGTTGTATCTTCTAATCTATTCCATTGATCTTTAGGTCTGTTTTTATTCCAATACCACACTGATTTTAGGTCTGTTTTTATTCCAATACCACACTGATTTTATTACAGTAGCTTTGCAGTATAACTTCATCCATGGATTGTGATGCCTCCTGCCTTGCCTTTGTTGCCCAGAACTGCCTTTGCTATTCTGGGTCTCTTCTGATTCCAGATGAATTTTTGGAATGATTTCTCTAGATCTGTGAGGTATGCTAGTAGTATTTTGATTGGGATTGCATTAAATCTGTATAAGAATTTTAGGAGAATGGCCGTTTTCACAATATGTGTTCTTCCTATCCATGTACAAGCAATGTCTTTCCATTTTCTGAGATCTCTTCAATTTCTTTTCCATGTTATTATAATTTTCCCTGAATATCTCTTTTACTTCTTTTGTTAGATTGATTCCTAAGTATTTCATCTTTTTGGATGCTATTATGAAGGGTGTGGCTTCTCTGATTTTTCTCTCAGTGACTTTGTTGTTTGTGTATAGGAATGCTATTGATTTTTGAGTGTTGACTTTGTATCCATCTATATGACTGAATTTATTTATTATACCTAGGAATATTTCAATGGAGTTTTGGGGGTCTTTCATGTAGAATGTCATGTTGTCTGCAAATAATGATAATTTAACTTCATCTTTTCCTATCCTTACTCTTTTTATTTCTCACTCTTGTCTAATTTCTCTGGCTAGTATTTCCAGAACTGTATTGAATAGGAGTGGTGATAATGGACATCCTTGTCTTGTTCTTGATTTTAGAGTAAAGGCTTTCAGTTTTTGGCCATTTAATATAATGCTGGCTGTTGGGTTGTCATAAATGGCTTTTATCATATTGAGGTAAAGACCAGCTATTCCAATTTTCTGTAAGGTTCTTATCATGAATAAGTGTTGGACCTTATGAAAAGCTTTTTCTGTATCTATAAAAATGATCATGTGATTCTTATTTTTGGCTCTATTGATATGGTGGATTACATTTATTGATTTGCATATATTGAACCATCCCTGCATTCCTGGGATGAATTCCACTTGGTTGTAGTGTATAATCTTGATGATTTTCTGCATTCTGTTTGCCAGTATTGTGTTGAGAATTTTTGCATCTATGTTCATTAGGGAGATTGGCCTGTAGTTCTCTTTTTTGGTTGGGCCTTTCTCAGGTTTTGGTATTAGAGTAATACTTGCTTCCAGGAATGAGTTTAGGAGAGTTGCTTCCCTTTCCATTTCACTGAAGAGTTTGAGGAGTGTCAGCATTGAGTCTTCTTTGAATTTCTTGTAAAATTTCACAGTGAACCCATCTGCACCTGGCTTTCCTTTGTTTGATTTACATTTTCAACTTCATTATTTGAAATTGGGCTATTCAGCACCTTTATATCTTCTTGATGCAGCTTTGCTAATTCTTATGTTTCTAGGAATCCATTTCTTCTGTGTTATCAAGCCTATGAGAGTAGAGGTTTTCAAAATAGGTATTGATGATCTTCTGTCTTTCCACAGGATCTGTAGTGATTTCACCATTTTCATTCCTTATTGCATGAATATGAGTATTTTCTCCCCTTTTAAAAATAAGATAGGTTAGGGGCTTATTGATGTTTTTTATTCTTTCAAAGAACCAACTCTTTGATTCATTGATTCTTTGTATTGTTTTCTTAGTCTCTATTGCACTGATAACTACTCTGATCTTTATGATTTCTTCCCTTCTTTTGGCTTTGGGCTTGAGTTGCTCTTCTTTTTCTAGGTGTTTGAGGTGTAGCATCAGGTTGTTTATTTGTGTTTGTTCTGCTTTCATGATGTGGGAATTCACCATAATAAATTTTTGTGAGGACTGCTTTCATTGCATCCCACATATTCTAGTAAGTTGTATTTATATTTTTATTCGCTTGTAGATATTGTTTAATTTATTCTTTAATTTCCTCTGTGACCCATTGATTGCCCAGGTGTGTATTATTCAATTTCCATGTGTTTGTGAGGTTTTGAAGTTTCTTTTGTCATTAATTTCTAGTTTCATAATGCTATGATCTGATAACATGCATGGGATAATTTCAATTCTTTTGCATTTACTTAGGCATGTTCTGTGGGCTAGTATATGCTCTGTTTTAGAAAATGTCCCATGTGCCACCGAGAAGAATGTATATTTTGATGTTGTTGGGTTGAACAAAATCCACCAAGTCCATTTGTTCACAGATGTGATTGAGTTCTGTTATTTCTTTTCTGATTTCTGTCTAGTTGATCTGTCTCTTTGTGTCAGTGGGGTGTTAAGGTCTCCCATTATAATTGTGTTATTGATTATTTGATTTTTCACTTCTGTTAATATTTGTTTTGTATAGCTGGGTCCTCCTGAATTTGAGCATATACCTTTAAGATTGTTATCTCTTCCTCTTGAAGTTTTCCTCTAGTATGAAGTGACCTTCTTTATCTCTTTTGATCATTCTTGGTTTGAAGTTCACATTGTCTGCAAACACAATAGCTCCCCTGCTTTTTTTGGGGGGGAGGGTTCATGTTACATGAAGTATTGTTTTCCATCCTTTGACTTTCAGTCTATGAGTTTCCTTATGGGTTTCTTGTATACAGCATGTGGTTGGATGCTGTTTCTTGATCTAGTCTGTTTCTTTTAATTGATTAACTGAGGCCATTTACGTTAATGGTTATAACTGATGTATGTTGCTTTATTTTTAACATGTTTTCTTTCTGCTGTTAATTTTTTACTTTTCTACTCTTGTTTAATTGTTTGCCTTGCTTAGTGGTTTTTTTACTATGTCTCTCTAGAATGTCCATTAGTATTCTTTTCAGGGTTAGTTTAGTGGTCATGAAGTTTTTCAGCTGTTCTTTGTCATGAAAATATCTTATTTCTCCATCAATTTTGAAAGACAGTTTTGCAGGGTACATCAGTCTGGGTTGGAAGTCATTTTCCTTTAAGATCTGAAATACTTCACTCCATGTTCTTCTTGACTTCATTGTTTGTGTTGAGAGGTCTGCTGTGATTCTGATAGGTTTTCCATTATAGGTGATCTGTCTTTTCTCTTTAACAGCTTTTAATATTCTGTGTTGGATTTCTGGGATGGTGATTATTATATATCTGGGTGTAGTTTTATTTTGGTTATGGCTATTTGGAGTTCTGTATGCTTCACTGTTCTGTATGTCAGTGTCCATTCTCATGTTTAGGAAATTTTCAGCTATTCTGTAAAAAGCCTCTTGATATCTTTTGTGTTGTCACCTTATTTTTTGTTTATACCTATCAATTTTATATTGTTTTTCTTTACATCATCTTGCAGCTGTAGAATTGTTATTTCCTGATTTTTTGTTATTTTTAAAAGATCTTTCCTGTTCCCTAGCTGAAATCTTGTCTTTGAGGTTTGAAAGTCTATCTTCACTTTCATTGAGGTGATTTTGCCAGCTTTTGATTGAATTTTTGATTTCTTATATATCTCTTTGAATCTGTGTCATGCATTCTATTTGTTTCCTCTATTGTTTGTTCAAGCTGTCCCTCTTTTTACATTCTTCCTCTAATTTTTTAACTATGTCTTCTTTAGATGTGTTCAGCATTTATTTCATTGTATTTATCATTTCTTCTTTTACCTGGGAGATTATTTATGATCTGAGTTCTTTTATGGCTTCCCGGAGTTCTTTATTTACTTCAACTGCTATCGTTTCAGGTATATGGCTTACATTTTCTTCTATGTCCCTGTATTCTAGGCTTTCTTGGGATTGGCTGGAGGTTAAAGATTGCATTTTGCTCTTTCATTTTGTCATCTTCCTATATTCCCTTTGGGAAGCCAAAGGCAAGGTCTCAGTTGTTTCTTGAGAATACCTATCCCTATTACAGGGAGTTTCCCCCAGTTGATTTGAAGTCCTTAGACAGACCTTACCAGATGGCTCTAGCCACTTGGGGTCCTGAGGCGGGGCTTTACCAGTCTTGGAGCTAAGTGCCAAAGCTTCCCTGTGGGCTGGAGATCAGTGAACGCACTTTCAGCTCACCACGTGGAACTTAGGCAGCTGCAGGCCACTCTACTTTCATTTTAAAAAGACATTCTAGAATTGTGTTCCCTACCATTAAAAGTTACTGTTCTCGGACATCTGGACAGCAATCAAGAAAAGTTTCTATCATGGTATAACCAGAATGTGGGTAACAGTCTGGTCCTGTATTAGTTGGTTTTGTGCTACTATAACAGAGTACCACAGACTTGGCAATTTTCTATGATCATTAATATATTGGCTCAATGGTCTTCAGGCTAGAAAGTCAAAGGCTGAGGAGGTGGCAATGGGTGGGGATGTTTTTGCTAAGTAAAAACATGACAGAATGTCACAGGACCAGAGAGAAAGCAAGAGAAGACTGAACTCATGCTTTATTAGTAAGCATGTGATACCAGGAATACTTCATTCATGAGGACTATGGCTCCTTGACTCACTTCGCTCGAAGGCAAGCCTCCTAACATTTCCATATTGGTATTAAATCTCCAATACATGAACTTTGGACAATAGGCTCAAACCCCACAGGTTGCTTATCCCCTGTGGTACCCTCTGTTTTTTCTTCATGGTAGGAAAATACAGGTTTCTGAGTACCTTCTGCCATTTGTTTGCTATTCTTGGGCATGTAGGAAAATTTTCTATTGTTCCTACCGTATTTCCAAATGGGGAGAAATCTGTGTAACTTTCTTAAGCCCACATATGAAAGTATGATCAAAACATATCCTAAGCATTTAACTTTAAAATTGTATTACATTAAAAAAAAATAAAAAAGGCAGTGGGATAGTGTGGTGGATGTGAAGGGTAGTGTTTTGAGGGAGTTTAATGAAATGCATCTTTTACCATAATACATTTTTAAATATTTACCATATTTAAAATCATGTTAGTTGTCTTGGTAACTCACCTATTTATTTTCTTCTATGTATATATGTGTGTAATATGTATGTGTGTATTGATATATTTACTTATTTTGTGGTACTGAGGATTGAACCCAAAGCTTGCATTTTAAACTATATCCCCAGTTGTACTTTGTTTTTATTTGGGGACAGGGCCTCACTAAGTCATTTAGCTGCTTAAGCTGAGCCTGAGCTTGCTATCCTCCTTGCCTCACCTCCCAGGGTATTGGGATTGTGGGTCACCACACACAGCTACATATATTGTGTCTGTTCTCCCAATGGAAAGTGAGTGTTACTAGAAATCTTGGCTCTCTTCCAACGACAGGAGTCTCTGTCCTTGTAACTCTGGGACCTCAAACTTCCCGGGGCTCTGTTAGTGCCTTACCCTACTATTTACTTATGAGGACTGTTCCCAGATAATTACCAACTTGACCCTTATTTTTTGAGAAATCTCATAGGGAAAGATCTCTTATTTCTCTGAGAAACCTAAAGAAACCTTACAGACTTCTATTTCAAGATGTGGTATAACATAGTGATTAAGAGCTCTGTTCTACAGTTTGGCTATGAGAAAAAATGAATCCTGACTTTAACTGGCTGTAAGAAGTTGGGCGAGGTTGAGTCTGTCTCCATCAGTTTTCTCATTGGTAAATATTAGTATCATCTCTTGAGGGAGAGAAAACTTAAAAACAGTTCTTGCTAGAATGCTAGTCCCACAATGAATGTAAGTGAGGGTGTGGAAATATTTATAACACTATAGTAATCACAGCAGTAACATAAGAAGCAGAGAGTCTAGAATGGATCTTAATGGAATTCATTGAGTTCTAATTCTCTTCAAGCCCTTGAAACTATGAAGTTAAATACAAGACTCCTATTTTCCCCCATATTCTGCTATATAGGCCCCTTCCTGTTCTTTCTCCAGTTCCCCTTGGCTTCAAACAGACCAGGGCTGAAGTTCTGTCTCTGCTTCTCATTAGCTAGATGACCAATGTTAACTTTTGTGTGAAATGGTGGAAACACCAACTTCTCCATTTTGTTGGAAAGATCAAGTAAGATGAATATATGCAAAGCAGAAGGCACAGAGCAGGTGCTTTATGCTTTCCTCCCTTTCCTCTAATGTCACCATTAGGAGATCATACCCTACATTTGAAAGTATCTCATTTTTGACCAATAGTTTTTGCTTCTTTTAGTAATTATACACAAAACAGTATGCAAGAATAATTGCTCTAGTTAATAACATTTTCATAGTAACTATTTTTAGTTTACTTTCTCAACTATAACAAGATAATATGAGCAAGGTGTATGTAGTCACATAAAACTTAGGCAGAATTAGAAATAAGAATTTAGGAATATAATGGAGTTAACAGGAAATAAAGTCAGATAGACAGAAGTACCAGCTAAAGTCAGACATACAGCTTCATGTCTTCCCAGAGAGGACTTTGACAAATTGCCCAATTTCATGCAGCTTGGATTTTTTTTTCATCTATGTAGATTTGTCTCTATAGGTTGGTGGGAAAATTTAATTGAAAAATTGATTATCCTAACTGTATGGTAATTATAATCATTGTAATGATATTTTGTTATATTTATTATTCTCATTGTTCTTGTTAAAACTTGTTTATTTAGGGGAATACAAAATGTAGAAACAGTGATAAAGCAAAGCCAATGATAATAGCAATGTTTTTTTAAGGTTTTATATGTACCTTAAGCATATTACATACATTGTAAGATAATCCTCATAACACAATTGCAAATTATTCACAGATAAAAATTAAATTTCATAGAGGTTAACTAACTTACCTTAATAATTACAATTAATGCAGATAGTGCTGCCACTCATAACTAGATCAGACTCTCAAGGTCATGATTTTAACTCCTCTCAATTTCCTGAAATGAATGGTTGAAAGAACTTGTAGCCTAGAGGATAGAAGACTTTGAAGTTTGGCTGAACTGAAGCTATATGAGGATCTAATCTATTGAAACAGTCAAGTTTATTTTGTGTGACTCCATGTGGTGCTGCTAGGACTAAAAGGAAGCAGGAACATTTCCTTTTCGCTCCTTTCATTAAAAAAGGAGACATTGTTTAATTAGGAATGAGCTCACACTTGTTCAAAATGATTGAACTTAGACATTTAAACAAAAGCCAGGTAAAAAGAGTTCCCCTGAGCGAGAAACACATTGGGTTAAATGATTTTTATGGATCTGTCTGTTGCCTTCAGTCCATGTTTTAGTTTTCAAGTATCAAAACTGTTAATTGGTGGAGGCAAGATGGAAAACATCAGTAATTTTACATTTTGAGATCCTACAATAAATAGAGTCCTTTTATGCTAGTCACCCCACTGAATTCGTTAATGTTTTCCTTTTGAGTAAAGGGAGCAAGGTTTTAGAAACTCTTCAACTAGGTATCTTTCAGTACTTCTATTGTGGATAGTCAGGTACATTTGTTGGATAACAGGAAAATTCAGGTAGTAGTTGCTAATTTAATAAAAAAAAAACACCTGCTTGAGAAAACTAAGTGGTTGTTTTGAAAAGGAAGTCATTCTAGACTTTTTTTGTTCTAATTTTCAAAAGCTCATGTTAAGAAAAGCAAAAAAATGGACTGCTCCATTTTAATGCTACTTAAAACTTCAAAGCAAATAGTATGTTTTCAACAGCTACCAAAGAAGAAAATGTGATGTTTTGATTTTGAAATGAATATAATTTTAAAAATTAGATGATATGATTTCATTAAAAACTTGGATTTGTCTGCTTGTTTAAGATATGTGTTTCACTGATGTGGGAGGTAAAGTAACATTCAGGTTAACTTTCCTATTATTTACTGATTCATTTATTGAAAATAAACTTTACCTAGTTTCTCTCTCTCTCTCTCTCTCTCTCTCTCTCTCTCTCTCTTTCTCTCTCTCTCTCTCTCTCTGTCTTTTTGAGACATTCTCACTGTGAAGTTCAGGCTGGCATTGAATTCACTTTGTAGTCCAGGCAGGCCTCAAACTCACAGTGATCTTTTTGCCTCAGCCTCCTGAGTGCTGGGATTACAGGCGTGCATCACCACGCCTGGTTTCACCTAGTTTCTTACTTTGTTTTATGCAGCTACAACAGAATATAATGCTGAGTAATCGATGAAGCTCAAAGATTTATTTGTTGCAGTGCTTTTTTTGGGTGACTGAATATTGAGGGGTTCCCATTTGTGAGGGCCTTTTGGGTTCATCATCCCATGACAGAAGGAGGTAGGGCAAGACAGAAAAGGCAACTTTGCAAGAGGCAATGGGAAGGGTGTGGAATGAGAGAGGAGGGCAAAGGAAACCACCTTCATAAATTGTTAGGAGCCCACCCCTATGAAAAGATTGCAGAGATGGGAAGGGGATTTGGAGATAGGAAGGAAGGGAAGAGAAGTAGAACTGAGAATGATCGAGATATGTTGCCTATGTATACCAATAACTAGGATGAGTGCGATTATTATGTATCACAAACATCTAACAATGAAAAAGAAACTAAAAAAAAATAAACGCACTCCTGTAAGAATGGCATCAATCCATGCTTGAGGGCAGAACTTGGTCCTAATCACTTCTTAAATGTCACCTTTTTAGTCCTGTTGGATTAAGTTTCCAACATACAAACTTTGGAAGACATATTCAAAGTGTAACATCTTTTTTGGTCATTGAAACGTGCCTCATCGGTCAGTTCTGTTCATTAACACCATTCCCCAAAATACTATAAAAATTCACTTCTCTGGCTACGGAAATAATAAAATACTTAAGAAAAATAGGAGAGTTATCCTTATATTTTGAAAAATATAAAGAGTTGCTAATTGGCAGTGGGTTTCTTTTTCCTAAGTTTATCAGATAAAAGAGAAGGACTTTACAAAGTTCATAGGAAACGAGGAATTTCGGTTTGTAAATTGAAAATATTAGCATTCAGTATGCAGGATTGTGAAAACTCAGAGCTTATAGGATAATTTATTCCTGAAGAAATGTATTTTCATCAAGTTGATGTTGATTTTAGTGAGACTAATAGGCATGTCTAGAAAGGAGATCCTACAAGAGATTGTCAATGTGGAATTGTGGCTGTGATAACCCCTCTTCAGATAAAGAAACCTGCTGTGAAGTCAGCAAAGCAAGTTACATTGAACTCCTGGAACATGGGCGACCAACATACAATGAGACTGCTGTGGGAAATGAGTTCAGGTTTTCTATTGCTTGTAGGGAGGTTGGGTTTAGAATTCCTCAGGGCTAAGTTTCAGGTTTCTGGGTGAGGCAAAATCTGGTGATTTCTTAAGGAAATAGTGCAAATGAGGTAACTCAATGGATATCAGTTAGCTTTAGTTTACAATGCCAAGGGTTAGAGTGCTCTATTTACAGGACTGGAGAGCATAGAGCTGTTATTAGAGGTGCAGTGGAAGAGTAAACACCAGGATGTGGTGACAGATTGAATGCAGAAGGTGGATCTAAATGGAATTCTGGTTTTGTGGCTGGGGTGACAACAAAACAGCAGGATATAGATCGTTTGACAATTGCTTTCTGTCCAAGGACAAACACACACGAACAGTGATCACAGTGGGGCACATTTTTCTAAATAAACCAGCATATGTGATTCAGTATCTGTCCAATGAAAGCAGAAATTAAAATCGGCCTGTAAATGATGGAATGCAGTTAGGATCTACATCTTGTTTCACGTCTGCTTATTTCTGTAACAAATGTCAACACAGTGAAGTCATGGATTTTTTAGTGTAACGATATTTCTCATTTATTGATTGCTCACTTGCTACATAAAAGGCATTATGCTAAGACTTTTTTTTTACATGCATCATTTTTTTTAGTTCCTCATCAGTACAATTTTTGTTCCCAGTTTATAGGGGGCAACATTAAAATTTAGGGAGATATAGACCCTTGACTAGAGTTACACTGCCAACAAATGCTAGAACCAGGGTTCAATTCTAATCCCATCTACCAACAACCCATTCTCTTAAGCATTTGGCAGCCTATATGATTAACTTTCTGATCATGACCTACCATGGAGGAAAAACCTTCACTCCTTCACTGGCTTTGAAATGGACAAAGCATAAGGACAAGTGGCCCCCACAAAAGGGCAGGAAGCTTGAGTCAAAAAACAAGCAAGCCCTGCAAAGAAAACGTAAATGACTCTGTTTTTGTAGTACATCCTACTTTTCTTCTTTCTGCTCCTCCTTTTCCTCCTCTTTCTCCTCCATATCATCATCATTATCATCATTATCCAAACTCTGAGATTTCCAGATTAACTTTAGCTCCAATTGGCTATAGTATAATTTTATAAAACAGCAGTTTTATAAGAAGTAGCAGATCTTGCTATAACTGGTCCAACTAAAATTAGATGAAGCAAGAGTGATGGGTAAAGGTTGTTATCAAGGAAAAGTAAACAGCAACAAAAATGACCATAGCAATTTGTCAAATTACACAAATTTGATCTCTCCTAACGAATTATACTTCCAAATCAACACAAAATGAAGCATATGATTTAATTAAAATGTTAAGCCTTTATTTCGAGCATGGATCTTTTGATTAAAAACTATTTGTATGACATGAGTTTAGTTGATTCTCTTTCCTCCAAAATATGAGAAAAAATTAATATCTACTATATAATATATAATAGATAAAATCTTCCATTTAGAATCTTAAGACATTTGAATAGGAATATTTTACAAAAAATAATTAGACACTATGGATAATATTTTTTAAAGAGAAAAAACTCAGAAAACTCAAGAAGCAAATAGTCAAAAAACAACAAAAGCAAAATGACAACAACAGAAAATAATAGCTATATGCATTTTCAAAACAAGATGATAGGATTTTAACAATGGTTGTCATATTGCATATTGTTATCTTCACAGTAATTGCTCAGGTAACCAGATTGGTCAAACAATATAATTTCCCTTTGATCAGTTTCTTTCCCTTTTACTATATCTATTACAACTTTTGGATCTCATTATTTTTGTCATTTATTGGGGGCAAGTCACTTAACCTTATTTTAACTTATATTCTCACCTATAAAATAGGAATGAGAATATCTTTGTCACCAACAGCCCTGTATTAAACCTCTAATCTAAGTCTGTTCAAGCAGTAGAAACCCATACAGTACCCAGGTATCAAAATGTCCTTCAGTCTGAAAATTTCCCTTTTTCCCTGGGTGTTATATGTACATTTAAAGTTAGATGAACTTTACAATATACTTTATATTATAAGACTTAATTCTTGACTAAAGATTCTCCTTGTTATAAGAAAACTAGTTCTCACATAACCTTGAAGTATTGGTTTCTTAATATACATAGAAATAATTGATCCACAGTGACGATTAATAGTGTTTGCCAAACATCTGAAGCCAGTCAAGAAAAAGTTGTTATAAGCACCATTCATTTAAAAGACCGATTATTATTTTTATTGTTATTAGAATTATAGTCATTTATCCTAGTACAATATTAAACAGTGCACATTTCCATTTAGGAATTTGAAGTGGAAGAATATACAGAACTGTAAAATTACTTTCCAAGTCTCCCACAATTTTGTCTTCGGGACCCCTTTCTTGGCATCCTTAGGTGTGCTTTTGTGACCACATCAGAATAAAAAGTTTATTAAGAGAACACACACTTTGCCTACATTTGCAAAACTACAATTTGATTTTGTTTCTATTAATAGTATTTTAATATCTCTACTGAACTAAAGGGAGGAAAAATAAATATTTGCTTGCATAGTTACTAGAACAGGCAGAAGGGAATGTTTAATTTATATCCAGAAACAAGCAAAAAGCACAGATACTAGGAGAGAACTTGAACACAAGGCAATACTAATTTTTTCACTCAAGAGTTTGCCCCAATTTTGAAAAGGAATCGCAACTTTTATGCCACATGAGGATTTACACAGTTGCATGATTTCTACTTTTATAAGAAAAAGAATGAAAAACTATTGGTAGGTAGGCAGTTTGTTTGAAATCATTTTGCACACAAGCATTAAAAATGATAATCAGTTTCGTTAGCTTTTCTCTTTGTGCGTATTTGTAATACACAAGTGATGCTCAGTTTGGAGAATCAGTGAGTGCACATAAAGTACATTATCTTGATCCTTGTCAGTTTCTTTACCCTCCTCGGCTTTTCCATCCCCCTTGACCATTCCTTTCCCTCCCCCACTCTAGTCCCCATATCCACGAGTTTATCTTTTAGTTTACTGTCTTTTCTCCTCTATTTTATTGATTTATTTAGTTACATTTTAGATGTCTTATATAAGAAAAAACATGATATATTTAACTTTTTGAGTTTAACTTTTTTCACTGAGCAAAATGCTCCCAAGTTCCATTCATTTTCCTGCAAATGACATGATTTCATTCTTCTTGATGGTTAAATAACATTAGCTTTTTTTTAATGTAGTGCCTTACGCAATGTTGAACACATCAGAAACACAGTACATGCCTAGTGGTCATGTGAATGATCTTTATAAAATCAAAACAGTTACTGATTATGACCTATATTTTCAGTACTCTTAATGATTATGCAAAATACTTGGATACTTAAAGTTTAACAAAAGTGTATTTGCTTCTCATCTTTGATGACAGACAATGAAATAGATGGAAAGGCTACAAGGGAAATTGTTTCTAAAGGGGCGGCATAGAAACATCATTGAAAGGAGGGTGATAAGTTCGATTGAGGCTAAGATGCCACTATGACACCTGAAGATGAAAATCTAGTGTATGGTTACAGATGCTCTGAATTAGCATAAATAAAGTAGCTTGATTCCTTTCCTTGGATAGTTCTTATATATCTTATGCAGAGGGGAATCTTGATAAACTACTAATATAAATGAACCCGAGGGACTCTAGAGAAACTTACAGATTCCCTAATTCAGGAAGACTAATTCATATCATAGTGATATAGACTAACAGTGAGAAACTGGATTCATAGCTTATGGAATTAAACTGTAGACTGATATGGTGATATATGGAAGTTTGGTACCATTGTTACCCTAACTATAGTCTTGCTTCTCTGAAGCGAGAACAGCACTCCTGTGCTGAATAGATATTTCAGTCATGAGGTTAGAACATTATTCTTTTCCTCCTCTCATTTCATTTCACATGGCTCCCACTACCTGTATGTGAGGTAACCTGTCTTTACCTGATATGCATTAATTAGACAAGAGAGCTTGAGCTATAGTTTTAGAATTGATCCTTAGAGGCAATTCGATGGCCATTAAAGCATGAGATTGTGGGACTTAAAAAATAAGTCTCCCGGTCTTCATAAAAATAGATTTCTAATTTAAGTGATTCAAGAGCCAACACTGTCTACATGTAAAAGTAGTTGTAAATAGCTATATTTCTTTTCTGACCTCAAGCAGTTGTAGAGGCCTACATTTCTTTTACATCTTCCGTAGGTCTCAGTTTAACACTCTTACACTTTGCTACAAGTAATTTAAGTGTTTATGGTTTTTAGACAGTCCATAAGTTAGAACTCTGTAGATGAATCACCCATTTGCTGAGAAAAATCCTTTAGTGTTTCTACTTAAATATATTTTGTCTGAATACATTTAATACTTGGTTCTGAATCTAGGCTTATCCTCACATAATTTTAATCATTGGACAGCTGCTTACGGTTTAGGCAAAACACAACTATCTCTCTATATTCTTACCCAGAGGTTCTTGTTCTCTCCCTCTTAGGCCACTAACAGACCAAAAACCATAATACTGCTATGAGCCTCTCACATTCTGTCTTTCTGCTGATTTGACTCTCTTAACTATGCCTCCCTGAGGCACTAGATATAATAGGATATGCTTCCTTAAACTATAGGTGCTGCATTGTGAAAGACATGCGGTATGCATCATTAGGACTCTACATATCCTAACCTGAAATGAATTGGCAGACCATAAAATCTTATTGGAATTGTAGACCTCTCTGAGTATATTAGCATGTCTATTACTATGTCCTATAATAAATGCATCACATTTATTTCAGACAGTTGTGGAATTATACTTTGGAATTATCCTATAATAAATGTATCACATTTATTTAAGGCAGTTGTGGAATTAGGTTTTGGTCTTGTTCACAATTTGTCCTATGTATATTTATGGAGTAATATTCTCTAGAATTCTTCCTATACATTTCTGTAGCTCTCCATTGTTTTCCATTCCATTAAAAAATAAAGATTATCCTATCAGAGAAGGTTAGAGACAAAAACATAGCAATTTTATTTTTATATTCACAAAACACATGTCTTTCAACTCATTTCCAGTGTATAGTAGTTGAAAATGAAGAGCTGAAAGCTGGCAGGGGATTGGCTGCAAGGAGAATTTCTGATTGCTGGGTGAAATATACATATATATATGGATATATGTATCCCAGAGAAAGGTTGCTAAATTACAATTCATTTTGCCATTGTGGTACAGACCTGATAAAATACACTGCTAAGTAGAAAAATACTACATAAGGAAAATAAATGTAGGTTGTATCCATTGTTTATGTAAAATACAGAGATACATTCCAGACTTTATCCAGGGAAAGGCAATTATTTGAACAATATATTTGAAGTAAAGCATAATAAAATGGAGTAATAAATGTTATATTTGAAAGCTGCTGTAACTTCCAGTAATTAAGTATCATAATGGGAATGCTCTAACTGCGGGTGTGTGTGTGTGCTGTGAATTATTCCACTTTCTCCCACTAAACCTGTTGAAGAAAAAGGATGAAGAAAAAGACAGGGGCTAAAAACTAGGGCATTTAGTACTGAGGAGGGGATTATAAAGTTGAGAGAGTGTTTAAAGGTACCTCTGGGTATTCCGTCATCATTAAAGAGGTAGAACACTGACAGATACAGGGAACTGAGCGGGGAAGGAAGTATCAACTTTTATGCCTGCAACTAAAAAGAAACATGTTGTCATGCTTTGATGTGGTCGAATGACAACACAGTCGCCCTGCTTTAAAGGTGGTTAGATGTATACGTTCAAGTTTCAAGAGACAAATGTGTCCTCTCCACCAATGTTGGAAGCTGCTGAACTTTCTTCCACAGCATTTTGTATTCCTACCAAGCAATGGCTGTAGTGTTTTGCATTCTCACCTGTGTAAAATATAGAGGTACATTCCAGACTTTATGCAGAGAAAAGCAATTATTTGTACAACGGATAGAAGTCCTATTTCTCTGTGTCCTTGTCAGCATTTGGTGTTGCCAGTGTGGTGGATTTCAACCACTCTTAAAGGCATGCAGTTATTATTTCATTATTTCAGTTTGTAATTCCCTTAAAATATATAATATAGTGTTTCTATGGTTATTTGTTATCTATATGTGTCCTTTGTTCAGCAAAAATGTGTTTCACATTTTTCTGATGATTTTTTGGGGGGATTATCTGCTTTGTTATTGGTAGGTTTTAAAGGTTCTTTATATATGTTGGCTAGCAGTCGTCTATGAAATACATACTTGGTAAATATTTTCCTCTAATTTGTGCCTTGTCTTTTTATTTTCTTAGCTCAAATTTTTCATTGTTTTTTATATATTAAACTGTAACCTGAAAGTTTAAATTAATGTCCTATATCAAACCAGAAGCATAGATGGGAGACCTGACTTCACCCATAGAGTTCCTCTGCAGGGTCTCCAAGAAGGCCCTTTACAATCTAGGGCTGTCCCACAGAGATCAGATAACAGTAACAATGGTATAGCTGCAAGTGACAATAGGATTTACTTTGGAAATGAAATTGATTAAGTGTGTATAGGGGTATACACAATCAATGAAGTTAATTTGCATATTTTGGTCTCCTTGTTAGAAATTGATTCATACATGGAATATGGTTAACCAGAGACAACTCTAGACTCTGTAGAAAATTTAAAAAAATTCAGTTCTCTGTTACTTTTTGATCTAGGCACATAATGCTAGCAGACATAATACTATCACATCGAATCTGAGTATAACATCAGTATGGGTCACAAATCCAGATTTAGCATCCAGGTAGGGTTCTCACATGAATCTTTAGGTCAAGCCATGCTTGACAGAAGACCTTTAACTGGCTTCTTCCTTATTTAGAAACAGAAGACTCCTAAATGATAAAAGAGAAGATGAGAGTATTCTACCAGTGTATAACTAATTTCTGAGAAAGATTATGGTTCCTGAGATACTTTTTTATAATACCAATGAAAATTACTTAAAAATTCAAGTCAGGAACCTGGCAATGTGTCATTGTTCCTCTCTCTAACTCTTGCAGCAGTGCAGGGTTTACATAAAGAAGAGAAAACTGTTTTAACGAGGGCAGTGACTGAGGGTGCAGTTTGGATAAATAATGTATGTCTATTATTGCAAATCAGATTGGGAGCACTGTGCACATGGCCTATCTGACCTGGGCTTTATAATTCCAGTTAGTATAAAGTTTTTTTCTGAGGCAGAAAACCAATAGCATTGTATCATGTGACTCTTGTATAATTTATATCAGAGCAAGGAAAAAGGAAATGAGGAAGCTAAAAACATAGTGTACATTTTCAAACAATGCGTTTTGGTCTCTGCTCTTACTTATCACTTTGACAAGCTACTTACCAACTAGGAAGAAAGGAAACATGTCCAGAGCAACATGGGTCTGGGGACTTGTGTGTGCTTCCAAAAGCCAAGTCTTGTCTTTGCTGAGGAAAAATGCAGTTCAGGAGTTTGTCAAAGACTAAGATGTTCTCATGATAATTGTGAACTGACTTCATTTCTTAATGAAAGAGATGGCTCTTCTCTACAGATAATATAAATTAAAACACAAAACAGTGTGTCCTCTGACTAAAATCATAATTGTGTAAGTTTAAAGCACTTTGATTAACATAAATTTATTGTTAAAGTTGATTAGTAATGTGGATGTATATTAAATAACAAAGTTATAATTAGATATGGCTTTATTTGGTAAGAAATATTTGTTTTCCTCAATTCTTTATAAATCTGAGAACTCGTGTTCTTTTCTTCCTATCTCCTGTTACAGAAATTGGGAAAGCCAGAGAGAAAGACAAAAATTGGAAAAAATCATTCTACATTTTACTTTACTTTCTCATCAACTGATTCTTGAAGTAAATGAGTACAATTTAGTACAAAAGATAGAAATATATGGTGGACTTTTCTTTGTATTAGGAGAAAATGTTACACATACACACATGCCTATCGTTGTTATAATAGCAATTTTTATAAAATTTTTGTACCAGGGATCAAACTCAGGACCTTGCGCTTGCCAAGCAGGCACTTGTGCCACTGAGCTAAAGCCCCAGCCCAAAAAAGTATATTTTAGAGAAATGTCTAAGGGAGAAAGTTGTGGATGACATAGAAGTAGAGAGATCTTTTTCAAAGGAAAAGGGAAACAAGATGGAAGCAGGACTGTAGGAAGGGAAGGAAGATATTTTAAGATAAAATCAAAGAAAAAAATGGAAATAGGGCTTTTCACATGGGAAGTGTTTGTAGTCACTGAAGCCCTTTGTATTCTCCAGGTGCAATACTTTGTCCCAAAATTCAGTAGGTGGAACAGAGCAAGGACTCCATCTGTACTTGGGTTCGGTAGGTATGAGCTGTGGAGCGAGGAGGCCCAGAGTGTGTTTACCTCTCAAACTGTTTGGGGGAGGGTTTCTATAAGAAAGAGTGATACACAGTATTAAAAGTCAGGCAATCTATGTACAGGAGTCCTATGAGTAAATATGTATAACAGCTTTATTCACACTGACCAAAAACTAGATGTGCTTCAGTGGGTGAATGTTTAAACACTCTGTGATACAGCAATCCTGCTAAGTACAACAGACCAGCAAAAAGTAATGAGCTTCTGAGAAAACAAACAACTTAGATGGATTTCCAAGGGTGTAGGCTAAATTTAAAAAACCACTACCCAGAGATTGCAAGATGCCCGACTGAGTGGTGGCACAATAAGAGAGCCTCTCTGAGGAAAAAAAAATAAAAACAACTCAGATGTTGGAATCTGGCAACATGGAGAAAGCCAGACAAAAAGAGGGGAATTCTCATGACCCAGGAAAAACTGAGGAAAAAGAAAAAGAAAAAGGAAAGAAGAAAAAGAAACATGGAAAGAGGGCTGGAGCTGGGCAAGCCCCAATCACTGTACTGGCATGTCTTAAAGTCAGGTGACTCACAATCGAGTTGAGATCGCGGCCCTGTCGAGAGCGGGGGTTGGTGAGCTCCAGACCATCGGCTGGAGGAGGCACTGAAACAGGGAGTGGAAACAGCCAGTCGAGCTGCACGAACTTTGATGAGTGAAGGAACTGGATTCCCCAAACCAGGAGGACTGGCTGGGTGACATTTTGGAGTTGGGCAGGGCCAGCTTGAATCAAAACCAGAGGCAGCATCCACTGATGACTCCTAGTCCAAAGCAGATTGGTGGGATCTGCTGGGGCAGGGCCACGCCCCTGGTTGAAACCCAATAGCCAGGGAGGAGGCTTTTCTGGGCCAGTGGCATCCCCAGGGAACACACAAACTTGTTGAAGCATAAACTGGTTGACTGGCGTAGGGGGCAGAGCCAGCACTCAGCATGTAACTCGCAGATCCGCAGCGGACTGGGGCGGGGCAGTACTTCCCTAGCAAGTGCACTATAGAAAAACTGTAAGCAAAATGAAAGGCCCAGAGACCTCCACCACCCAGCTGTCTGAAGGGGCCTGAAAACATGACAAGACAGAGAAAGAGCAAAAGGTCCCCAACTATGGAACCAGGGAAAGTGAGTCCAACAGAGGTAAATGCAGAGCAGGTTGAGAGCAGCAAACCTGTAATGTCAGAGACAGCCTCATCAGAAATAAATATATCCGTGACCTCATCATTGAATTTAAATCTGAAATTCTAACTCAGGTGAAGCAAGATATAAGAAGATTAATAAAAGAAGTCCTGGGTAATCCTCAAGTAGACACAAATGAAAGAATAGAGGGACCCAGAGAAAGGAGAGAAGCCTTTGATGAAGAATATAAACAAAATCTAGAATATATGAAACAGATCCAAAGAAAATATCAGGAAATTAAAAGCTCCATTGAAACCTAACAAAACCTTTTAACCGAAACTAAAGACAAACTTTCAAAACTTGTAGATTTGCAAAGTATGATTGTGAAAGGAAGGATCTCTTAAAAATAACAAGGAACCAGGAAGCAATGAAACAAAGGCTAGAAGATGACAAGAGGATTTATAACCTAAGAATAAAATATGTGAATGAAGATGCAGCAACAAATACAAATGAAATAAAAAGTCTATTCACAGAAATAATTAAGGAAAACTTCCCAAACTTAGGTAACAGAAGTGAAGTTCAGATAAATGAAGCATATAGAACTCCAGCCAGCTACAACCCAAACAGATCTACACCCAGACATATAATAATCAGGATCCCAGAAATCCATCACAAGAACAGAATATTAAAAGCAGTCAGAGAAAAGAAACAGATTACTTATAAAGGAAAACTCATCAAAGTCACAGCGGACTTCTCAGTGCAAACCATTAAATCAAGAAGAGTTTGGAGTGAAATATTCCAAGCCCTGAAAGAAAATAACCTCCAACCCAGAATGATGTACCCTGCAAAACTGTCTCTCAAAATTAATGGAGAGACAAGATATTTCCATGACAAAGAGGAACTGGGGGAGTTTGTGACCACCAATCCAACCCTGCAAAGAATACTGAAGGACATTCTAGAGAGAGAGAAGAAAGTCACCAGGGTTCCAAGAATAATGGCAGAAAGGCCTCAAAGAAAGGGGCAGACAGTGGAATGAAA
>PVLA01004893.1:24896-162004 GCA_004027455.1 Hydrochoerus hydrochaeris
CAGAGAAAATTGGTTATATCACTGTTTTATCTTGACTGATTTTATTTGAATCTGGTATGCTTGAGAGTGTCGAGTCTGAGAGTAGGGGCAACTACTCTGAAGATGACAGGATTCAATAGGATACCCATTCTGGTTTGATTGTTAACTGCCTTTGAAGTCCTATAATGTCTCCAATGTTTATATTTTATTAATAGTGTAAAGCAATGCTAAGTTTATACTATATTTGATGATATAGACAATTTTATTGAAAATAACAAGAGACATCATAGTGACTACCGTAGGTCACCTAGTGTTGTGTTTTTGTATGTTCTTTTCATTTCGTGTTTTTCTAGGAATTTGTATTGCTGATTTGTTTTGATTTGTTTCTCCCTCTAATACAGAAAGGCTAGGTATGTGTGTAGAGACTTATACATGTGTAGAACTGCTAAGTAGTTTATGAGAATGGATTATAGTTATTCTAAGAAAAAAAGGAAAAGAGAGTATTCTAAAGGATATAATTGCATGTATGATTGAGTGTGTGGAATTAATAACCATGTTGCTAAAGTTTTAGTTGGATGGATGAGCAAAACTGACTGTAGTCTCACTGTTTGGATGTTCACTTTGTGGACTTTACTTTTGTAACTTGAACAACTGCATCTAAGAGGAAAGTATGTAATTATCAACTAGTGATTTTTTTACTGGTTACTATTTTTGTTTGTTTTGTTTTGTTTTTGAGATTTTGTATTGTTTCTACCCTCTTTCTGTTTCAAAATTTTTTCTTTAAATAAAACAATTTAAAAAAAAGCAAGAGGAGGAAAAGAAAGTGCTCTAAAAGAGATAACTGTATGTATACTTATGTGTGTAGAATTGATAACCATGTTACTAAGTTTTTGTTGCATCAGTGAACAGAACTGTTTGCAGCCTCACTGTTTGAATGTCCACTTTGTATGTTATAATTTTGTAACTTGAACAACTATATCCAAGAAGACAATATGTAATGTATCAAATAGTGATTTCTTACTGTTTATTTTTTTTGAAATTCTGTATTGTTTCTACCCTTTTTTCTGTCTTGTTTCCCCCCCTCTTTAAATAAATTTTTTTTAAAAAACCCCACTACCCAAAGGTCCCTTACTTTTTCCTTTTCCTCATGTAGCATTCTTTGAATAAAACATTCATGGAAACAAAGGACAGGTGAGTGGTCACCAGTGTTTGAGCAGGTAGAAGCTCAGGAAGAAGATGTGTGTGATTATAAAAGGCAGAAAGCATTCCTGTGGCAAGGGGACTGTTCCGTATATTGATTATTGTGGCAGATAGATGATAGATAGATCGATATACCTTAAGTAATAAAATTACTTACATCTAAGTGCATATGAACATGAGTGCCTGCAAGATATAAAAAATCTGAATAAGATTGTTCCAGCATATGCATATCATTCTCCTGGTTTTTGATCTTATTCTACAGTTTTAAAAGGTTTTTTTTGTTTGTTTGTTTTAGGAGAAATTAGGTATACAGTGCAAGGGATATCTCTGAATTAATTTCACACTTGTGCATGGAAATATACAATTATCTCAAAATAAGCAATTAAAAAAAATGGAAAGCTAAGTGAGGTGGAGAGAACATTCAAGCAAGAGGGCTGCCTAGTGCAGGGGTCTAAATTAAGCAAGTATTAAAGTATGGAGAAAGCTTCCTACACAAGGTGCCCAGTATGCAGTGTTAAAGGCATGGAGGAAGAGAAAGGATTTTATATTGGACTGAGGCAGAGTGAGTCTGAACAGGGTGCCAGAAGTCAAGAAACAAGAGGAGTGGCCTATGACAGTAACCATGATATCAAGGATGATGATGTGTCCCCCCAAAAGTGGTAGCCTTTGGGGTGAGCAAGGTAAGAAGGGTATTCATGCAGAGGGCCTTAGATGTGTGTTTTTAGCATTGTAGTTAGCTATCAAAAGTATGGAAAAAGAGAAATCTAAAATTAATCCCATGGTGCTCACTGTATTGGAAGTAAAAATGATGTGATAAATGGGATGTAGCACACAAAGAACACTGTCGCTAACTTTTATGTACTACAGTGGTACCTTGGTTCAAAACCTCAATTTGTTTCACCATTCTGGGGAATAAGGCTTCGGTCATGTTCATCATCACTGCAGAGTCCATGAATGGAAGCAAAATTTTTGCTGAATGCTTCTGTTTGCAAACAGAATTTTTCATGAACAGAAATGTTCACAAATCACAGTATTACTATCTCATTTGCTAGAAGAACTAGAAGTCTCTGGTGAATAGCTGATTCTCAACCTAGTGCAAAGGAAGTAGAGAGCTTGGAGCATCTTATCTTGGTGTAAAGCAAGGATTCATATAATAATGAAATACTAGAAAGACTCAGATGCCAGCACAACTAAACTTGCCCTAAGCAAGTTACTTTAACTTAGAAACTGATCATCATTAACAATGGAATGAATTCTAATTATGTGTCACCTGGTAGGATACAATAAGAATAGCCTAGCATCACTTCAGTGATGGTCCTTTCAAAGCTATACACCTGAAACTAGTCCAGATAGAATATCACACAAAGATAAATTGGAAAGGACACTTCAGAGGTGTCAAGATCCTCAAAGTCAAAAAATAAATTGAAAACACTTTCAGACTGAAAACTAAATATACATGGTAACAAGATTCCCCTGCTACTAGACAAAATATTTTAGGATAGTTGGCAAAACGAGAATGGAGTCTAAAGGATAGATGTTACTAATGTATCTGTTTCTGACTTTGTTGGATCTGTGTAATATCACAGAATGTTCTTTTGTAATAGAATATTTATAAGAAATAAACATGGAAGCACACTACGGTAATAAGAAATGTTGCTGGCAAATTCACTCCTAAACGGTTCAGTGCTCCAAATGACAAGATGCTGGCCTCATTGGCAGTACTTCAATGAGTCTGAGATTGTTTCAATTTTGATTAAATATTTAAAAATAAACGAAAAATTTAAAACCTGAATCAGGGAAATTTGAACATCTCTATTCTTACATATTAATGGTTAAAAAATTATCATAGAACAAATTGTTGCACTATGATTACAAATCTGTAGTGTAATTAGATTTAATCATAATAATAGTTTATCTTAAACTGTTATGAAAGGTCGTAAGCATAGCAAGTAGTCCAGTGGACATTCATCAGCTAGATCCAGCCATTGTCAGCAGATGGCCAGCTTGTTTCATTTCATTTCCACCTCCTCTTTTCCTTTGAGAGGATTACTTGCAAGAAATTACAGGCATCATAACATCAGGAAACATCTGTACAGTAAGATCTCGTGTAGTTTTCAGGGGTGACTATGAAACCAATACTGTACATATTAAATGCCAAGGCAGTAATCTTTCAGTGCTTTCAAATAGTGTTTATATTTCTTCTTGTGTTACTTATGTCATTTTCATAGTTGGTTTTTTGCAAAATAGTTTCCAAAGAAACACATTATCTTTAGTAAATGCATTGCTTAGATCTTTGTTATTTAATTTATAGGTTTCCTCTTCATGTTTTTCTCCTTTTTTTTTTTTGGTCAAGTTATTTGTAGTCTTCTAAATTTCTTCATATAGCAGAATTCTGTTGGTGACATCTATCACTTCTCAGCCTTTTGGCTAAGATGAAGTGTTGGTTGTATCCACCTAGAGTTGTTTAATGTGGTTGTTTATTCTCTGTATTTGCTTTGAACTGGTCTTTAAACTAGGAACTTGATCTAGTTTGGGGCTTATCTGGAGGGTGATCTGTGTATTTCTTCCTGCTTTATGCTAGGGTTCGCATGTGTCTGGTTTTCTCTTTTTGTTAAGATTTATCAGTGGGGTTTTTCTGTTATTAGTGCTTCTTATCTATTACAAAATCCCCCCATGTTTTCCACTTCATGCTTTTATAACCACTAATTATTATTACCTGGACCCATTACTTCAACAAGGAATGCACAACGATCATATAGAAATGTATCATTCCTCGCTTATTAGCTGAAATTGTTCTCTAAAAGATCACTTTCTGGAACAACTACTTGATTATCCTGAGGTGTCATTCAGAAAGAAAATTTCCTGCAAAGGTAACATGATTTAGGATTGATGCAAAAATGCTAGTGGGAACGGTGTGAGACAAACACCAGGGAGAAGATGATGAACTCACCAACTAGCCTGCCATCCCTGCCCACTGGCGATTTGCACCTGTCAGCCAGTCTCCCTGGAGACAAGATGTTAACCCTTTTCTGTGTTTTCCCAGGACTTTCAAGCAAAGAGTTGCTCTATGTGTTTTCTAGGCTAAATATTTAAAGGATTCATTAATGAGTCACAAAATGAACATGAGGCTGTGTTTCCAGCTTTTTGTTTTGAGCCGTGGCTCTCTTGTCTATAAGTATGTTGGAGGACCACCGGTGCTCACTGCTGTTCCACAGAGCGTCTGTCCGCTAAGCATAATTCACGCCATCACTGCGATCACTTGTAATGTTTCTATGATCTAAATATTTTATGTTGTTTACATTTGTTTGCTCTGCTTCCACGGAGAGCTCTCCAGTCATTTAGAGTTGCATAAAATCAGCACATTTTCATCTCTGCTGCACAGATAATGGCAGGTGGCTGATGTGTAAGAAGGGGAAGAATTCTTAAAACAGTAAAATTCTATTGAAAAAATCGATAGTTTGTTTTCTGTTTGGAAAAAAAAAATAAGGTCATAGTTTTTTTTCCCTAACACACAATATTGATGGGTTCCATTACAGCCCGTGAGAAATTCGATTTTCAATGGAGTTGTTCTTTCACATATGCTGAACAGATTGATTTAAGGAGTTCTTACTCACACCAGCTGAAGGCAAGTGTAAAAAATGCTTGATACAAACCAGGAACATGCTACAGCAGGGAGAAAATCCCCCAAATTATAAACAAAAGTTGCCATATTTAAATATGCCTTAAAACAAATTTGCCTAAAAAGTAATTTCCTTTTTTTTTTTTTTGTGCTCAGCTAGCTGAGATACAGCTACATAATTCAGCACATTTGTCCATAAGTGGATGTACACATTCTAGGAGTTTAGTTTTGCCAGACCCAGCAGCACAAAGGACAGCATCCAATCTATGAATATTGCCTGCTCAGTTCTTAATACTGAACACTTAAAGCATAAAACATGTAATTAAGCTCCCAGCACTGAGCATCTCAATGAAGGATATTGCTAAGTAACCAGTCTGCAACCTACTTAATTAGCATAAACAAAAACAGCACCACTTAGCCTGGCCATCCTGCAGCATCACTGGGCCCCTTTTCATTTGCAGCACTTCGTGAACAATTTTGTAAAGAGGAGGAGATAATGAAGATTATTACCCTGTTGCCCTGTTAGCCACACTTAGCCTTAGGATTGGAAAGAATAAGAAGTTAGAGAATCACATCAGCCCTTTTTATATGAATTCTGAAAGTCATGAATTGTATGCAGATTTTATTCGAGATACGAATATTCAGTGGGAGCCTAATCCTTAGCAGTCACTTCTGCACCTCTGGAGCTCCTCTTGTTTTTGAACCTTATGATGATACTCAAGATAAAGGGAGTGCTGACTTGACTCAGTAAGCAAGCTCTTAAAGTTCTTCCATAAAGAGAATTTAGCAATATGGATAATACCCACTGTTCTTTCAATAATTTAAAAGCTTTTTTGATACCTACTGTGTGACTGGCACATTAGGTACCTATAGCTGGTGCTTACCTGTCAGGAGTTTATGTTCTTTTTGAGCTGGAAAGAAAAGACAGAATTCCATATGGTGATAAAGAAATAAAATGTTAAGATGATAGAAAATAATGGTGTGGAAAGAGAGTTTTCAACATAGTAAAGAATTTTAAATAGGGAATTGAATTGATGTATTCATTTTCAATAATCATGATGGGTCTCACTAAAGAAATGATTTTTGGAGAACCAGAGGGAAAGTAAGAAACCATTTGAAAAGTTATTGTAGTTTTCTGAGCCAGAGATAGTAGTGGCTAAGACCAGAGGATTGTAGTAATGCTAGGGAGAAGGGAAGGGATCCATGATGTACGTGGGAGACGATGCAAGAAGACGGGCTGTGAGCTGAAATGATGGTTAGACTTCTCACATTCACAAGTGACAGAATACAGTGCTCACCATTCTAATAAAAATACACAAAGGGAGCGGACCTATTGAAAATCACAGTTTTGGAAGAGGTTAATATGTTCATTTTTAGTGCTGTGCCTTCAACCTCACTCTGACATTTGGTCTTCTTAAAATGCAATGATTCATTCATTTACACATAGTGAGCACCTACCACTCTGTAAAAATGCAATAGACTGGATGCTGAACTGCTGTTTCCTGCAGGAAATGGATACTAAATCCATAGCCACACAAATAAAACTACCCATACATTAAGAGTGTCCTGAAGGAAAGAGGTACTTTTCTTGAGGAATGAACAACAAATGAATCTTCAGAAGCACTGATGGGGTATAGATGTTGAAAAAGGGCTTCACTGGGAAGTTGAGTCCTAAAGGGTAAGAATTAAACAGAACACAATGTGCAGCATGCATTGTGCATGCGTATTGGAAAGAGAGAGAGCATGAGAACAAGAGAAATAGAGAAGAACAGAAAGAACAGAGACAGAAGCGTGAAGTTTAGGACTTCATCTTGTTGTAGCAAGCCACTGGGATACGAAAGATGACTCTGTGGACTGTGGGGAGCAGGAGTTGGAATATTGGGAGGTCAGTCAGGAAGTGATGGGAGTCCCTGGGCAAGAAATGAAGATGGGTTAGACAAAAGGGTTAGCAGTTGAAGAAAGAAGCCACGCTCGAAAGGACTTTGTATGGACATGATATTTGGAGGTAGATAGGAAAGGCAGGCTGGCATGGAAGCTCATCCCAAGTTTCCCAGCTTGTGTGATTGCTGCTCACCAAAGTGATTTAACCCCAGAAAAAGGCTGAGTTTGTAGAAAGGGTTTGAGGCCAGTTGAGTTCTTAGGTAACCTCAAAGTGAACTGAAGTGAACCGAGTGAACTGAGTTCTTGGGTAACCTCAAGACAGTGAACTGAAGAATCAGAGATTTCTTTGCTGTAGCCTTGGAATACAGAAAAGAGCTCTGGATGAAAGTTGAAATACAGGACACAAGTTTGAATGACAGGTATGTGGAGTGAAAAATAAAATTCCAAGATTGACATTTATGACTGGATGAGAGGAGGTAAAGTCATAATGGCAGGAAAGAGGCATAGACAGGCCAGAGGTAGAAACTCTGTCAGAGTGAGAGATAATAGAAGCTGAGAGATGAGTACTCTTTTATGGGAGAAGGGTAGCAACATCAGACGCTAGTGAGAGAGGAAATCAAGTAGGATGAGGACTTAATAGTATATGAGAAATAACAGCAAGTAAATTGCAGCTCTAATGGGAGTAAGTACAATAATATAAAGTGTAATAGCACCTCACTTGAGTAATTGGTACTGAGCAGTTTCCTAGTTCCTTTTATGTTCTCTCTGTTCTAGGACTCATAAGTTCCTAGGCAGATAATAGAAGGCAAAAAACTTTGGACCTGCTATCAGAAAACACTAATTTAAGTATTACTATCTCTGGTTACCAAATGTCTGGCTATAGATAAGTTCTTTTCCTGTGCAAGTCCCAGTTAGGCAGTTGTAAAGGAGTCAATAAAATAATTACTTCCTTCCATTAGTGTAAAAAACAAAGTAAACAGTGCAGGTGAATTAGCTCAGTCCCTGTACATAACCATGCATATATATTTTTTATTCTGTATTTTTCCATAATCTTACAAAAGTATAACATTACCCTTTTAAGCTAAGAAAACCCAAAACAATCAGTAGTATTTTAAAAATGGAAATGTATACTGAAATAGATCTTTGAAAAAATATGACTGTAGAGGTAGCAAGAAAAATTCCCTGGCAAAGTGCCCATACAGCTTTTTAATTACATGCTCATAGATTTTACAGTAAAGGGTAAGTGAAAGAATTGTTTGGTGTGCCATGTCTTCCCTGGGCTTTTCCAGCATGTTGTAATGATAAGCAGCATTGAAACTTTGATTCATTTTCCTGCTTGGGTATCGTTCTATGCCCATGAAAATCAACACTGTCAATTTTGATTTTCTCTTTTTTTCTTCTTCTTCTATTTACTGTGGATTCAGCCATAATTTATAAAGAAACACTGAAAACTACCTCTGTTACCACTGATATTTCCCAAAGAGTGAGGTGTTTTTATAAAATGAAACCTTACTTCTTGTACAAAGTAACGGGGAGTGATGGTATTTCTTGTGACGATCCATACGGAAAAGCTACAAAGCTCACAAAGATTGCTTAAAGAATTAATGAGCCTTCAACTTCACGATGTCAAAATTCAACGTTTAAAACTCCAAATAACTTGGCTTATCAGAGTAATGTCAGAGACAGAGCAACACAGGAATAACATTCTGGTCTGGGAATTGATGTCTGACTCTTATCCGACAACTTATGAACTGTGAAACCCTGGACCAGCCTCACAGCATTCCAGTTCAATTTGCTGTGGGAATAAAAAGAAAGCTAAGATAAAGATTCACCAGCTTGCCAGTTGTGTAACTGCATTCTGAAATCCCTTTAAGGGAAACTCTGCTAGAGTGTTTCAGTGTTTGTTTACAGATTATTAACTGTCACAGAACCAAAAGTTAAAAGTCAGAGATGAGGGAAAATTAAAGCTCTTTTGTCTGGTGTCAGTGCCAACAGAAAATGAACCCAGAACCTAAAATAAAGCATATTTGAAATTACTGTGTCAGTCAACGGTGGAAGTAATGGTAATAAAGAGACAACTAAGTATCTTGTTGGTCTTTTTATAGACAGTTAAGCAAGAGCTTGATAACAGCCATTGCTCTGGAGAGAGTTTAATGATTTCTTTAACTTGAGTTTATTGAATTTAGCTCAATTTTGTAGTTTGCTGAATTACTCTTATCTTTCAAAACTTAGGTTTTTAAACATTATTAAAATACAAGCACATTTTGCGTTAATAAAATTTTAGTAGAAATTAGAAAAGCGAATCATTAAAAGATCTCGTCATTTAAAACAGCAACCAAATATTGCATTTCTTTTGTGTGTGTGTCCTTTTTACTTACGTATCCTAGGCGGCACTATGAACCCCCATCCCCCATGGCCTAAAGCAAATTTGGAAATGCCATGGGAGAACAATAATTGCTTTTTAGAAGGGAAGCACTTATCTACATGCAGAGGAACATAAAGGCGAGGCTGACAGAGCCTCTGATCTTTCACCTAGACCCCTTTTATTCCCTTAGAGGTAATTACTGTTATATTGACAGTGGATGTTTCCAGACACTGGCTATGTGCGTTTTATGCTCTTAAGTAACCACTCCTAGAAAATACATATTTTTGCGTTATTTTTATTTTTGCTTGAAGTAAGTTTTAAATGATATACATTAATATTTCCATTGTTTTTAAACTACTCAATACTGTATCTTAGACCTGTGTGTATACGATTTACCATACTCAGGTTGGGTATGTAGTTCAGTGGTCGAATGCTTGCCTACCATGCATGAAACCCTTGGTTTAATCTCCAGCACTGTCTAAGTAAATAAATAAATGTATCTTGTTTTATCTGCTTATACTACTTACCCGTATCTGTAAACTATAAGCAATTAACCTCTCTTCTAAATAACATTTTCACTTTAAAGTACTATTAAGCTTAGCTATAAAGTTGAATAATCTCATTTTAAGTATCTACTCCAAAAAATGTTTAAACCCACTAATAAAGGATTTATTTTATGTAAGTATTTTTGTTCCAGTAATGTGCCTAGGCAGGGTGAGAGTAAATAGTTAATAAACAAGGTTGTCAAGAAACTAATGTGGACCTTGTGATACTTGGTTTGTTCCCTGCTCCTATTTTATTTTATTTTATTTTATTTTATTTTATTTTATTTCTGGTACTGGGGCAGGCAGGTGCTTTGCCACTGAGGTATATCCCTAGCCTCTATTTTATTCTTCGTTTTGTTTTGTTTTTAAGAATATAAGAGATGTAATGTTAAGTGGTTCAAAGATTAAATTATATAAATTGGTAAATGGAAGGAATTTTGTACTTTTCTAATTACTGGCATTGTAATGCATGTGTTGTTCCAACTTTTCTTCAGAGGGGCCCCTATGGGCAGAGGAATACAGGGGGGACCCCATGAGGCTCTAACTTAGCCGCAAGCAGCCTGCCAGCAAGCAAGGAAAGCCTTTGAAGACTGGTGTTTTGTCTTAAATATTCATGCTAAGGCTTATTGTAATAAAAAGTTACTTTTCGGTTACATAACACCTAGTGCATTTGATACTGCAGGAGATGTAGAGTGTTTTGCCATGGCTCTCAGTGACCGTTAGGTGTAATCTTGGATAGTGCCCAAGTCCAGGGCCTCTTAGGAACCGACGCAAAATACTTCCTTGCAAGATATTGCTCATTTTGAAAACATCTGGCAAGGTTCCTGACAGTTGCTCTTTTCACATAGAATATCCCTGTAATACAATATTACACCTTGCTATATTGTTGTAGACTGCAGAAACCTGCACAGCTAACTTTAATTTTAGCACATGTGGAGAGTGGTGGTGTTGCTAACAGGCAGACTCCCAGAATCCATGTTAGACCACAGAGTTGGACTCCATGAAGAACCAGTACTGAGAACAGGAAAGGTGACAGAACCCAGATGACTTGGGTCGTGGATCTCTCCGGGGCTGAGAAGTGTCTTGGCTGGTGTTTACTCTGAGCATATGATCCATGCTCTCCTCTTCTTTGCACACCATGACCCTCGTGGGGCCTCTACATGGTCCCTGCATTATCCAGCCATCTGTTGAAATGACCAGTAGAAACAAATTAGCATTTTTCATTTTCAGCTTTCTGTTCTCAGGAAGGAGCCTGTGCCACAGTAAGTCCCCACATATGGGTCTACTTGAGTTGGATAAGAATTTAAGAACAAGAAAATATCACAAAGTTGACAAAATATATTATCAGAGTATTTCCGTTCCCTTGTAATCGACCTAATGCCTTTTAGTTATCCAAACAGGGCTTCCCATGACTCTATACCTTCCCACTACCTGAAATACTTATCTGAGTAATATGGGATAATGTATTACAATGGTCAGTTATTACATCGAAAACATGTCTGGCCTGTATTTTATAACGTAGATCCCTAGATATTAGAAAATAAAGTAAATGTCAGTTAATCTCAGTTAGAGAAAGTAGAATAATTTAACTATCTTAGCTGAAAGTCCAAGTGGTGAACTGAATACAATACTGCAGTAACTACCATTTATATGGAAGAAACCACTAGTTTCCCTCACTCCAAGAGAATCTGAAGTTCCTTTGATTGGTTAAGCTGACTAGCACAAGGTCAGTGATGTCACTGTGAAAGCCTCGTACTACATTCTTCCCTTTTAATGATTTGTTCATGTATTCCCAAGAAGAGTGCTCTATATAAATAATATCACTTGCAAATTATGTCAGTTTTATTTCCTGCTTTCCATTTATTTACTTTTTTTTGGCTCTTGTTATGATGCTTAGGAGTGCAGCATGGTGGATGAATAACACTAATAATCGGTTCTTATATATCATTACTCATTTCACAGACAATGCTTCAAAGTTTCCCCAGTTCTGATGATATTTGCTTTAATCATTTTTGCTAGATGCCATTCATCAAATTAAGGAAGATCATGTTCCTAGCTAATAAGAAATTGTGTAGTTTTGCTCCAACCAGTGTTAAATTCTATTGTTTTCTGGAATAATATGAGATAATCGTATTACCTTTTTTTTCTTGAATGCTTACTTTGTAAAGATGTTTATGGATTTTCTAGTATTAAAATGTTACATAGTTGAGATCAACTCAATTTTATTATTGTTGATTACATTACAATGTCAAGCTCAACTTTCTCTTTTGTAGAAAAGTTGGAAAATTTATCTTCATTAGCAAAATAGACCTGTAATTTGTCTTTCTTACTGTGATTTGCTAAATTTGGCGTATGGCTCATTCTAACCTTTACCTCCTTTTCTCTTTATTAGAACAATGCATTTGAAATTTGGGTCCATCCTCTGAAATTTTATTAATAATCGACTGTGAAATCAACTGTACTTACTCTTGCTTTTTTAGAATGTTAGCAAGAAAGGTTGCTTCTTGAAACATTTTCAGTAAGTTATTTTTTTTAGGCATTTCATTTAAATTTCAAAAATTCTGGCATATATTGATAATATTCTGTTACTTTCAGACATCTATTTTTAAGTGTTGTTATGCCTTTGTTTTCATTCATAATTTTTACTTTTCTCTTTTCTCAGTCTTGCCAAAGATTGGTTTATATTGTTAATTTTTTTCAAGTGAACACCTTTTGAATTATCTTACACATGATATTCTTCATTAGTATCCAGTTTCTATTCATTCCTTCTCTATTGATTTTTGTTGTCCTTATTTCTAAATTTGTAAGATGAACACTTCAATAATTTTGGCAATTCTTTTTATAATGTCTTTTTATGGAAACAAGTTTATGATGTAATTAAATTACACTCAATATATAGGAAATTCTGGTTTTCTTCACATCATATGTAAAATGCTTTAAGTTTTGCATGAATCTCTTCATTTATAAAGCATTCATTGAGAACCAGTTGTTTTCCCAGTTCTGAGTTTTGCAGGTACTGAAGACATGTACAGCCTAAAATGTCAAGAGCATGTACTCACTTTTTATTTAAGAATAAAGATTATATATGATTTTACTGACCTATTATTAATACTTAAAAAGAAGTTCAAATTTTAAGCATTTGATTTGATAAATTTTGAAAATCATCTATACCTATACCCTCCCACCTAAAGAATTTCCCCTTTAACCTTTTCTGGTCCTGTGAAAAGTATATAGTTTCTGTGATTTTAGATCAAATTTTACTTCTATTTGAATTTTGTGTAAATGGAGCCAAAGAACACATACTCATTTATATCTTTCCTCTTCACATAATGTAAAAATTTAGACAAAAATACACAGTTACCCCATCTATCAATTGGTTCTTCACCATTTTGTCATATCACATTCTATAGATAGACAATGATTTCTATAGATACACAATTTCCTTATCCTTTTTCTTCTTGATGGATATTTCATTTATATCCAATTCTTAGAGATTCTGAATGAGATTTCTGTTAATTTGTATCATAAATATTTGACCAACCATCACTTTGATTTCTTTTGTGTAAAACCTAGGAATGAAAGTACTGGGTCACAGTTTAGATAGGTACTTAACAGTGGTCTAAGAATGTGATTGTGGATTCTTAGAAATCTTAAGGTCATTACATAAATTTTACAAGATAAAAACTTTTATGTAATAATACTAACATGGTATTTGTCTTATAAGGATGCAAAAGCAATGTTGAGGATAAATGACTGAGTCCTTACTAGGACCCATGATTTTATTATATAAGGCTATCTTACTACACTACTGAAATTAGTTATTAATTCTAGTCTTTTAGTGGAGTATTTTGTATCTTCAATGTAGGGGGACATGTCATCTCAAAATAATGATAATGTGACTTCTTTCTTATACATATTCCTTTTATTTACTTTCCTACTTAACTGCTCTGTCTAATGTGCTAATTGGCATGTTGAACAGGAATGCTAATAGTGGACATTCTTATTTTATAGGGAAAGCTTTTAGCTTCTCTATTTAATATGATGTTGGAAGTAGGTTTGTCATAAATGGTTTTTCTCAAATTCAGATAAACTCTTTCTGTACCTATTTTCTTCAGAGGTTTTTTTATATAATAAATGGATGTTGGATTTTGTCAGACTTTTTCTGTATCTGTTGAGATGATCATGCAGTTTTTATCCTTGCTTCGGTTTATGTGATTTATTAATCAATTTCAATATGTTGAACCATCCTTGTATCCCTGAGTTAAAGCCCACTTGGTAATGGTGTATAATCTTTTTTATGACTTATTTCATTCTGTTTGCCAGTGTCTTGTTGAGAATTTCCATGTCAGTGTTTGTTTAAGAAACTGGCCTGTAGTTCTCTTTTTTAGTTGAATCCTTTTCTGCTTTTGGAATGAGTGTAATGCTAACTTCTCAGAGTGACTTTGGGCATACTCATTCCTTGTCAGTTTTATTAAATAATTGAGAAGTATTGGCATTAGATTTTTCCTAAAGTTGTAGAGTTCGGTGCTCAATTCATTAGGTCCTAGATATTTCCTTTTTGGCAAGGTCTGTTTTAGTACTGTTTGAATTTGATTGGTTGTTATTGGATTATTCAAGGTTTTTAAAAATCTTTTTGGGGCTGGAGGTTTAGCTCAGTGGCGTAAGTGCCTGCTTGGCAAACGCGAGGTCCTGAGTTCGATCCCCGGCACAAAAAAAAAAAAAAATCTTTTTGGTTCAGATGTTGTAATTCATAATCTCACAATTTACCATGTCTTCTTAATTTTCCAGTTTAATGGATTACAGGCTTTCAAAGAAATTGGTAATACTCTTCTGGATTTTTCAATATCAATTTGATTTCAAGTTCTTCAGTGCTGATTGCATTGATTTAGGTCTTTTCTCTCCTTTTGTCATAAGGTTGGCTAAAGCTTTATATACTTTATTTTTTCCAAAGAATCAGCTCTTTGAGTCATTGATTCTTTGTATTGTTTTAGTCTCAATTTCATTAATTTTTAGGCTGGTGTCTATAATTTCCTTCCATGCACTAGCTTTGGATTTGGATTTTTTCTTGTTTTTTGGGACCTTGAGGTGTATCATTATAGTGCAGTAATACCTCTGTTCATGAATGCTTCTGCTTTCAAAAAACTCCATTCTCAAACAAAAGAACATTGGACAGAATTTTGCTTTCATTCTCGAACTCTGTATCAGGTGACAAACACAACCACCACCATCTTCCCCCACCCCACAAACATGACCGTCTTTCCCAAAATTAAACATAAATTAAGTTCATGAACCAAGGTACTGCTGTATTTGTTTGGATTCACTCTTTTTAGGTTGTGGGCACTCACAGCTATGAACTTTCCTCTCAGGGCAGCTTTCATTTTGTTCCTTAGGCTCTGGCGTATTGTACAGGTATTATTGTTTGATTCTAGATGTCCAATTTCTTTGTGTCATCTGTGACTCATTGACTGTAATGGGGTTCACTAGAGAAACAGATATAGCACTATATATATATATATATATATATATATATATATATAAATGTACAAGAAATGACAAGATTGACTTACAATGATCAGCTACAAAGTCAGATGAGGGAGCGTGCAGAGGGTGACTGCACGTTGGAGGTTGAAGGGTCCGGCCCAAGGGCTGGCACTCACTGCACTGTCCTGTGCAAGTCCGTATCAGGAGGCTGATGGGTCTGAACAGAATGCTGAAGAATCTACGACAGAAGACTGAAGAGTCTAAGATGAAGGCTGAAGAGACCCAGCAGAAACCAGACTGTCGGTGCCAGAAGCCAGGAGATGATGTCCAGGCTACAGAAGACTGGAGCTCCTCCAAATAACCAGCAATCAGTCCCTCCTCATTTGCCGTTTGTGGTATGCAGGCTACTCCCCTGGGGTTAGTGTGGCACTCACACCATCTGTGGCCCTCCTCTTGCATAGGCTGAGGATGTTACAAACTAAAGATCCGGCCCCTTGCCAAATCACTTAGTTAAATTTACACCCTTTTCAAATTGAAACAGTGTACAATAATGGCTTGTCCTACACACCCCAGGATGTAGAGCTGCTGAGTCACATAGTTAAGCTTCTAGACTTCTCAAGTTGACACAATGTATCAACACTAACACTATTCAAAAGTATATTTTTTCCAGATATTTGCATAACATCTGTCACATTTTTTGCCATTGGTTTCTGGTTTTATCTGATAATATTCTTAGGATAATTTGGATTCTTTTGAATTTACTTAACCATGCTATATGGATTAGTAGGTGGTCTAATTTGGAGCCAGTCCAATGTGCTGAGAAGGATGTGTACTCTCTTGTTGCATGGAATGCTATGTAGATAATCTGTGAAGGCCAATTTTTTGAAGGGTTGGTTCAACTCTGATTTTTTTTGTTGAATTCTTGTCCAGTTAATCTATTTACATTGTGATAGTAGGATATTGAGGTCCACACTATAATTGTATTGAGTTTTATCTGATCTTTTATCTAGAAATGTTTGTTTTATGCATTTGAATGCATCCTTGTTCATTGCATGTTTAAAACTGTTACATTTTCCAGTTGAAATGTTCCCTTAAACAATATGTACTGTCCTTTTTTCCCTTTTCTGGCTAGTTTGGGCTCAAAGTCCACTTTTTCTGAAAATATGATGGCTATTTCAATTTGTTTTGTGCTTTTGGTCCTTGGGAAATTTCACTCTTTGTTGTTTAGTTTGTGAATTTCTTTTTGTATGCCACTGAATTTTGTTTCTTCTTTCATTTTGTGAATCTATGTGTTTTGACTGGGGAGTTGAGACCGTTCATGTTGAGATTAATTAATGAAAGTTACTGATTTATTCCTGTTAACTTTTACTTTTGCTGGTTCCTTTTTTCTGCTTCTCCTTAACTGCTTACCCTGAATGGTATTCTCCTTGCCTTAGACTATTTGACATTGTTTACTTGTCCACTTTGAGGATATCCGGAGAGTATTTTTAGAGTGCTAGGTCTAGAATTTCTTAAAGTACCCTTTACCATAGAAAAATCTTACTGTCCATTAATTTTGAAAGATAGCTTTGCAGGGTTTATCAGTCTGGGTTGGGAATTGTTTTCCTTTAGGACCTGAAATACTTCATTTCAAGCTCTTCAACCAATAAATTTTATCTTGAGAAGTCTTCTTTAATTCTAATGGATTCAATAATGCTTTTTTCTAACAGATTTTAAGATTCTGTCCTTGTGTAGGATTTCTGGGATTTTGACTAAGACCTATCATTGAGAGGTTCTTTTTTGATCTTGGCTATTTTGTATTCAATATGTTTTACTTACTTGCATGTTAAATTTTTTCTCTATATTTGGAATTTTTTTCTATTTTTCGTGTGAATGGGATTTTTATGCTATTTATGCTGTCTTGCTTTTTTTTTTCAATAGTTCTGGTTAATCCTGATTGTCATCTTTGTGTCACCTACCAGCTATTGGATCCACTTTCGTGTTCTCCTATCATATTTAAGGTATTGCTGAGTAACTTGGTCACTGACAGTAGCTGTCTGTGAGTTGTGATGGTCTGTCCTCATGTTGATCCCTTCTCTTACCATACTTTCAGTAGAGTTTTAATCTCCTGGATTTCTCTTTGGTACCTCATGGATTCAAATTATTTGCTAAATTGGTGTTCGTGTTTAGAATCATTTTTTAATCTCTGCTAGCTTTTTATTAGTGTCTTCTGTAAACTTGTGGATCATTTTATTTATTAAGTCTCTTAACTATTTAGTTGTATTTTTTTTGAGGTCACTGAGCACCTTATTGATTGATTTTTTATCCTTTTGGTCATTTGGAATGATTCAGCCATGTGACTTTTGATTTCCTGCCCTCAGTGTCCCAGATCAGTTTTGGGGAGATTGGGAAGTTTTTGGAGGCATTTTTTGCCTCTTTTTCTTAATTTCTATTTGTGTGTGTGTTTACATGCACTGAAGGTTTCAGGTTGATTACAGTGGGAAGACTTTGTGGTTAGTATGGAGAGCTCTAAAGGTACTGTCTACTTTTCAGTGAAGAATTTTGGCCATGGCTAATTTGCCTCTGTCCCAAGATCCAACCACTTCCATTAATTTGGAAGGTGAGGCTGAAGTAGAATTGGCTCACCACCCAGTTCTCTGGGAGTGGGTGGCAGTATTGTTAGTGACCTCAAGGCAATCCACATGTTAGCATACAGAGAAAACCAATTAGTAACAATAACTTTGAACCCTCCCAGTTGCAACAAAGTCAGTAACAATATTAGAGTCTAAGACAAAGTAGATATTGACATATATTAAAAATCAATAATGTACTATATTTAACCATGGAAAAGAGATCTATCAATCCAGTATAAACTCTAAGATAAACCCAATATGCATGTATAGTAAATGTCTACTAAATATTTCACTGTGTTTCCTTTAACAATAGAAACAAATTAAACAGTAATTGCATAGAATTAGCAAGCTAAATAGTAATAAAGCTTAATTGTTATACTAGATAGAGTAGTTGGGGAACAGAAAATGAAAAATGTAAAATTTTAAATAGTAACTGATGGAAGATGAGGAGAGAAAAGTGAGCTTAAAGTATCCTATTAATATATAAATGGAAATTATCAGAATTAGATAAAAGTAACAGAAAATAATAAACAAAAAAGAAAACACAACAAAACAATAAAAATAAAAACAGTAAAAAAATGCAAATCCAAAAAACTGATGAAGGAAAAAATTAAAAATCAAACAAGCAAAAAATCAAACCAACAAACATCAAAATGTGTTCCAAGTGTAATAAAACCAAAATGTGTAATTGCTATTGTAAAAAAGAAAAGAAAGTGCTCTAAGGGATATAACTGCATGTAAGTTTGAGTGTGTAAAATAGATGACCATATTGCTGAATCTTTGTTAGATCTTTGAGCAAAAGTTTTTGTAGTCTGACTGTTTGAATATTTACTATGGACCCTTTAACTTTGTAACTTGAACAACTACATCCAAGATGACAGTACATAATTTATAAATTACTGATTTCTTAGTGAGGTTTTTTCTCATTCTCCTTTTTCTTTCTTTCTTTTAGAAATCTGTATTGTTGCTTTCTTTTTTCTGTTTTGCTTTTTTTTCTTCTCTTTAAATAAAATTTTAAAAATGTATAATTGCTATTGTAAAAAAAGAGGAAATAGGAAGTGCTATAAAAGATATAGCTGCATGTATGTTTAGATGTATGGGATTGATGACCATATTTCTAGGTTCTTGTTGGATTGTTGAACAGATCTGTTTGCACTCTCACTGATTTAGTGTCCACTTTGTGTGCTTTAATCCTGTAACTGGAATAACTATTTCTAAAAGAACAATATGTAATGTATCAAGTAGTGATTTCATACTATTTATCTTCTTTTCTTGAAATTTTGTAATATTTCTACCTTTTTCCTGTTTTTTTTCCCTCTTTAGGTTAAAAAAAAAAAAGTGTTCCAAAATATTCCCCTGCACTTTTGAATGAGTTGTTTCTCTCCAGAATCTCCAGTATTAGAATCCAGCATGTCTGTACCTTGTTCATAGCCTGTGGTTTTGTGAGTTGCCTCCCTACTCCATAGGGCTTTCTCTCTATACCCCCCATCCAAACTAGGGCATGTCTTTGCTCATGTAAGTAGATGTGAAAAACAGTCAGTGCACCAGTCTTTGTGTTGGATGTAAGCAGCAGAGCTGGAGTTCAAAAAACTGGGGGATTGGGGAATTCAGGTCAGCATTTTGAAACCCAATTAGCCTCTGAAGCCACTCACACCATACCTGACTTCTTACCATAGAGCACTTGTCTGCATTTTTCCTGGTCTATGCTTAAATTTCCCAGGGTGCCTTTGTCTAGCACACTCTCTCTCTAATTGTCTCTTGTGACTGACTCTCACCAAGTGAATATGGTAGTGTAATGGTGGAAATCCTTGTGTGAAGTTGCTCTGTGGCTCAGTCCTGAACCTTTAGCACTTTATGAATATGGCCCCTCATTGAACTCTTCAAAACGGTGGGCACCAGACTGGATTTTTTCTGGTAATCTTGCCTACTGCACAGATTCACTTTCGAAGTAAAACCAAGGGCTGTTCTTACACTTTACAATAGTCATGAACTTTTATTGGGGCTACTCCTGCCAGCCCAGTGTGTCCTTTCTCCCTGGAGTTGCCAACCATCTGACCCTTCCTTCCCTTCCTGGGCATTGGTCTCATCCATGATCAAGTTATTCAGTAATTCAGTTGGTGTCTCTGGTGCCCTTTGCTGAGGGGAAACAAAATGTGGATTGGGCGTGGAGTTGGCCAATGACCACAGCCAGAGTGCAGAATCCTCGGACATGGAGTGCGGCCACAGGTGAATGCCAGCTTTCTCCTGTCTTCCTCAGTCACTTTTCTTGTTACCAATAGCCATACATAAAGGAGGAGAGATATCAGCTGTTATTTCTATAGCTAAGATTTCTGTTCACTTCCTTTAAATTTATTTTTGAAATTAACATTGATCATCTTTTTCTTCTTCTCATTAAATATGTTCATTTGAAAAATTAAATTATTGATCTTTCATTCCTAGTCATTGTGCTTATGAAAGCCCATATAGTCTGTGTCTCCCGTCTTACACCTGTGAGGGGGGGATGTAGATAGTCCCCAAAGTAGGGTATTCAGGACCCAGAAAACTCACAGTTAGTCCTTGTTCCAATAAAATGTCTTTCTCTACATCTCAGTCTGTCACAAGTACAATTTTAGGAGGACACTTAGATTTCAGGTCACTAGTCCTGGGGCTGGAGAGGGACAGGTTGAAGAACTTATTGTTCTACCACTACTTGCGTCAGATTTCCTCTACTTTGTGGCACTCTATAAGTAAGCAGTGCACACACAGAGACTTAAAAATATGCTAAATGTTTAATTTTTTTTAGAAAGTCATTATAGCAAATGATACCCTGCTAAAAACAATAGGGTAAGAGCATTCAAAGCAAATAGGAGTATTCTGAAGGGTATTGATGACAATTTGACTTTTACCGTAATACATTTTTCATTTAAATATTATATATATGATTTTCTGTCAATCTTTGCCTTTTAATGGGATAATTAATATTTGCTCATATTTATGGTAAAATAAATATGGTATAATTAGTATTTGCTCATATTAGATGTATTTTAAATCATTAGTCCACCTCATTACCCTAATGTTATCTCTGGGCAACACCACGCAGGCATCCACATCATGGTAGGTATCCAGGCAGACTCTGCTTCTAAACAGTGACAGGGAAAAGGCAAGGACAGAGCTGCAGCCATTTCTGTACAATTTTCTTCTCCCACATCCATCATCTGTGCCTAATTCCTCCTGTTCTAGACTAAACCTTCATCCCATTCTCATTGTTTCATGCTAGTTTCTTTTCTTTCTAGGATTGTCACGGTTCTCTATGATTTCCCCCACTGTTTCTGTCATAGACTGACCTGGGATGGTGCGAGAAGTGTCAGCATGTATGAGCTCAGCATCAGGATAAGAAATTGAACCAGATCTTTTGCATGGGAATCATACCATGGCCAGTTTTCTTACAGGATTCTTTTCCAAACACAAACCTTCCCTGGTACCCCTCAGTCTGGTGGGAAACCCTAGGTTTCATTTATCTACTCAGTCATTGTATAGCTTCAGTTTGGAAAAGAAATCGATTGTTCCACATTTGAAATCCATGCTTTGTATAAAAGCAAGTTTCTGAAGGTTCTCAGTACTACTTAATGAATTAAAATTTTAAAACAAATTCTAATCGAGGAAGCCTAGTGAAAGTCCCAGTGAATTTTCCCTTAATTCAGCTTAGATTTGAAAGACAAAAAGAAAGGACAATTAAAAACCAGAGCCAGCTGAAGTGGCTCACATCTGTAACACCAGCACTGAGGGAGAGGGAGGCAGGAAGATCATTCAAGTCCTATCCGAATAATAAAAAATAAATAAAAATAGAACTGGGGATCCAGCTCAGTGGTAGGAATTTCCCTGAAATTCATCTCTAGTCATAGCAAAGAAATGAAAAGAAAAGAAAAGACAAGACAAGACAGTGGAGAAGAGTTTGGCAGCTCTGATATATGTAGGATTCAGAGAAACAGAAAGTTGAGGTAATGTGTGGAAACCAACATTTGAAGAAATAATAAAAAGTCTCTGGAAATAAGATAGCACCAGGTTCAAATTGTAGCATTACCATTTCCTAATGTCTGTGACCTTTAACAAATTACTTTCTATTTTAAGCACTTTTTCCACCTTTGAAAAAAGAAAAAAGATAGTACCGGTCTCAGAGTCGCCATGAGATTTAAATTAGATAATGCATTTGAAAAGGCTTAGAGCAGCAAATGTCACCAGGGACACCCTGAAAGTCACAGCAAATCTAGAGAATGCGGTTTGGAAACCCCAGCAGATTAGACATTTGCTGGAATGTAACCTCTACACAGCAGAGAATTCTGTTACTTATATTTATTATTCTTTCCTCGGTACCTAGATCAGTTCCTGAAATATATAGTAGACATCAACTGAATATTTTGAAAGTAAGTAAATAAATGAATGGTTTGTGACAAACTCTGTAACTAGAATGAGAAACACAGACATCACTGGACCTAGAGATTACTTAGATATTTCAGCAGAGTCACCTGGTCACCACCATCTTTGAGTTGATTAGACAAGGAAAAATGAGTCAACCCAATGACCAGAATGATAGAGCAGCAGAACAAACAGAAAGCCAACTTGATTTCAGCTATGATTAATAGACTTTGTATTTTCCACTGTGGGCAAAGAGATTCAACAACTGAATTCCAGCCTCATTGCTGCCTTCACTGGGATCTATTTCCTTAAGAGCAGCAGGCCAGTTGGATTCTGAAATGCATACTGTGAATGATTACACTGTGCTGCCTTAGTCTTTGTGTTTAGAAAGTGTGGAAGAACAGGTGATACTATCAGTGAAGGGCATGAAGAAACGTAAAAAAATTTCTTCCTCACCGCTAAATTTGCAGGGTGTGCTTGTAGTTCCTTGGCAATTGATACCCCTCACTGCTTGCTTCCTAAAACACGAAAGTGGTGAGACAGGCTTCACATGTGGGTGACCCCTTGTCATTTTTGGTTGCCAGTTAGATATTCAAACCAAATATGTTGATATTTGAGCTTGCCACCTAGAGAAAACTTTGCCCAATATATTTTCTGCTTCCTCTTAATTAAAAAGTAAATTTATTTTTAATCACAATAATAATGCTATATAGTCTCAAAGAGATCTTAGTGACCTCATTTTAACATCAGAGTTTTCCCTTTGTTTATAACAGATCACCAAGTGCCTAAGGGTAGTAGAATTAGAAGTATACAGAATAACCGAATTTGATCCAATGAATTAATTTATGACTGTAGAGAAATCCTGGAATGCCAGAGATAATTTCTCACTGTTTTCTCATGAATCAGCAAGTACATAAAAGTGAACTCTCAGGCACCTCTCTAATAAATAATGAGTATACTGATATAATTATTAAGAAGCAAAATTAACCAAGTCATTAGCATGTAATATTTACATCTTTATAATTTTTATCTGGTTACATGGTACTTAGTAGAAGTATCATGGTCCAAAGAAAATTGAACATAACATAAAATACCCTCTAGGAAATTTACACAGAAATGACTGGTTAGCAGAGAAAACAATTTTAACAAAATTTAAAAGTTGGACCAAAGGATCTGATATTACTGGTTAGACTAATGATTAAGAAATTAAACTGATTCTTCATTACAAAAAATTTTCTCAGTAAAAATACCATTTTTTTATACAATGCCTGTAGTATATCTGTAAATACATATGCATAGGGGTGAGAGAGAGACATGGATAGAGAGGAGGGAGACAGGAAAGGGGAAAGAGAGACAGAGACACACACAGAGAGAGAGAGAGAGAGAGAGAGAGAGAGAGAGAGAGAGAGAGAGAAAGATTGTGACTTTTCTGTTCAACAAAGAGAGCAGTCCTTGGGAACTATTTCTGTAAATACCTCCTAATGCAAGGGGCATGTTCCACAGAATGTGCTGGATTCCTGTTATCCTTTGCTCACAGTCTAAAGTTAGCTCGCTAGATGGAGCAGAGCTCCAACGACTTTGAAACAGGTGCAGTAGATAAACTCATGGGTTGGCCATACCCTCCCATAGCTCTTTCTCACATAGAATACCAACACTCCGAAAAACTTGACTTCTGGCAACTTCCAAGTTAAAACTTAGGTTGAAGAGGAGGATGAAAAATCCACTTGTTTTGTGATTTTCCATTCAATTGATTGTCTCATGGAGGCCCAAGGATAAGTTTCACATTATTATGTTAGCCACAAGAAAGGCACATGTTCTTAGTTACTAAACTGAACAATACTTTCTGTTCCCTCAAAGAAATAAAACTTTATGTTTTAGATAAAGATATATTTTTCTTCTGTGAGAGGAAAGTGCTTAGTAGCTTGTTAGTCTCTATGCTTCACAGTCTACAAGGATACAATGCTAGTTGCCTGTTAGGGTAGGAGAAGGCAAACTATAACCCATTATCTGTTTTCGTAGATAATTTTATTTTTGGCTTTGGTTTTATAATAAAAAATTTCATACACATTTGTTTGAATTATCTGTAGCTTCTTTTGACCATTGTGATGCCAACTTTGAGTAAGTAAAAGGAGCTAACGTGTCTTTCAAAGTCAACAGAATATGTGAGACTGGGTGATGTGTGAAGAACAGAGTCATTTTTCACAGCTCCAGTTGTGAAGAGGCTGTGAAGTCGAAAAGCAAAAGCCCCAAATCTGGAAAAACCTTCTTGGTGCGTAATCCCATCATGAAAAGTGGAAAGCAACAGTGAGTGCACGTAGGAATGTGCTGGAGAGTGTGTGTGTGTGTGTGTGCGTGTGTGTGCGTGTGTGCATGCACGTGGGGGAGAAGAAGGAAAGGAAACCGAACTCACCTTTTCTATCTAGAACTCACTCCCATGATAACTAGCTGACTCCCATGATAATGACATTACTCCCCTTAGGAGCAATTCTTAAGGTCCCGCCTCTCAGCGCTATTGCACTGGGGGTAAAATTCCTAGTACTTGAGCATTGTAGGATACATTTAAACCATAGCATCACCCTTCGCAGAAAAGTTTGCCAAGTTCTCTTCAGAGGGAAAAAAGCAAAGTACCATAGAGACATTCAGCGTCCTTTTTCCCTATACATTTTCCATAGTTGCTTTTTCTGTGTAGAAGGCTTCCTAGTGGATGCGTGCCAGGTGGAATTAGTGAGGAGGGTCATATGAGAAGAAAGACGTGGAAAACACAGTAAGGAGAACTCGCCCTTCACCCACATAGCATGTCTAGGGCTCTCACTTCCGAGTCCCCTTCTTTCCTTAGCACTCCCTTAAACTGAAGAAAGTAAATGAAAAATAATTGCTTATTCTCTCAGAGTCTATTTATAGTACTTTCCCCCCTCACATATAGAAGAAACAAAAACACCAGTCGGCTTTAATGAACTCTTTTTTTCTTGCAAGTAAATAGCAGGCAATGCCAAGATTAGAGAGAAGGAGAGATTTTGACAACATGGAAATGTTGCTCGCAGTATGTTGTCAGCTCACTGCCGCCTGTGACTCGTCTCCCTGTGGATCAATAGAGCCATCTCACCACCAGCATCACTCTTTAATCGGGCTTTCTTGTAACTCCGTGATGGGAACTTTCTGTTTTACTGCGCGAACTAAATTTATTTCTCCTCTGACCTTTGAATGGGTGCAGTCACCTAGAAGAAAGGAATTTTTAGCACTTCTTGTACCATGGGAGAAGTGAAGCCTTACATGTTTTCTGTGTGGGACACCTTTAAAATTTGACTTTGGAAATTTTAAAAGTGTGAAAGTAGACACTGCTAGGAAATGGAGATGAGTCATTGGAGGGTTATCACAGGACCCCAGAAGGGTGAGAAAATTTGATAAACACACACACACACACACACACACACATACACACACACAGAATCCCCATGGTTAAAATGAATAGCATGTGAGCAGCTACTGCATTTGGAAGGTTGCTATATTCTTTTTCAAGGCACAGGAAAATAAAGAAACTTTGATCTTCCCATTGGGTTGATGACTCCATCTGGTGAGGAACAGTCATGTCATATGGAATGTCATACTGGACCCTTGGCCTTGGAGGAACCACTGCCCACCTCACCCCCAGCATCCACAGGGGACTCCACTGGCTGAGTGTGGGGATACTGCTATGAGACTTGATTGAGAAATAGACAGACAGACAGCATAAACTCAGCTCTGCATTAGGAAGGTTTTTTTCCCAGGACAAAGAGTGCAGCAATGAATGAGACATACATACATTTCAAACACAAACTTTCAGGAGATGCAAACCTCAGCATTTAAAATAGATCATATTTTAATATCCTATTTTTAAAAATGAAAATGGCACAACTAATAAAGTATTAAAATTTTAAATAAGGACAGGCTATTGTTTTATGAAGATGCAGTATTGTACAGAAAGGACAATCAGTCCACACCTTGTGTGGGTGGCTGTTACTTTGCCCTCCTGTTGAGTGTACTGGAATTGGTAAATATCTTGTGAACAGATTAGACAACATGAGACTTTATGTATAATCATGTCTTATGATTGCAGAACCTTTATTAACTTATTTGCACTTGGTTCAAAGTGTGGAGCTTATATTAATTATGCATAAGAGCACACACATTGTTTTTTGCTTTAGACTCTGCTATGGCCCCAGAGTGCTTTATGATGCTATCATTAAAAATGACTATACTGTTAGCTGGACAAGAACAAACATTAGATCAAGAATACTTGGCTAGTTCTTTACTCTGGGTTTGGATAACAGAGTAAAATCAAGATGTTATAGTAGGCGAGACCTAGGAATACTTCTACGCTGTTCCTCTCCACCATGTTCCTAGCTTATCGAAAAGACGTGAAGACTTGGCTGGTCAAGAAATCTCTCTTGTTTTGAACGTGTTCCATTTCTTCTCTCATAACACTGTGGTCTCACATAATATAGAGATTAAAATGCTCAGGCATCTATAGAATTAGGACAAGTTTCACAAATGAGGAAATTAGATTGGGAAAAAGAAGGTATGTGACTATTATTAGAGCCAAACAAAGTAGAAACAATGACCCAATAGCACTGGAGTTTCTACTTCTTTAGAAAGTTGTGAGATGTTTAATATATATATATATATATATATATATATATATATATATAATAAAATTTACATATATTTCTAAGTCACATAAAACATGCAAGGGCACATTTGATCTCTTACTTTAACCTTTAGTCTCCTTGGTCAGCCTCCTTGAATAAGTAAAAGTAGGAAAAGGAGCAAGCACTCCATTCCAAGTTTATGAAGACTTTGGAAAGGGTTCTCTAATACAGTGCCCTTCAGTACAAGGGCAGTCACACCCCACACCATGCACAAGATAACCCACTAGATATGGAGAAAATGCTAGGATTTTTTAAAAAATAATTTTGCTTGTTCTCTTCTTATGCCAAATATAAAGTGTATCTTACATGCTATTTAGTAATAGTATATGTATATAGTTTATACAATAGAGATGTATATTTCAATTTTATTAATGTGTTGCACAGTAAAAATAATAAAGTATGAAAAAACTAAATCAAATGAAATTAAATCATTCACAGTGCCAGCGTGAGGCCCTGCTAGCATGCCTCTGATACATTGCAATGTGTTAAACAAAAATGTCTGTCTCTTCTTCATTGGATGGCATTTCTAATGGCTACATTTTGTTATACTAGATTTCATGCATTCCAAATCTAGAATGGAAAAGAGATGGGGACTGGGAGGTACCACATGTTGTTCTGAAATGTCTTATTTTGAGTTACTTGTTAGGAATGAAAGGTTGAAGGAGCCCTTTCTACCCCACCCATTTTGGACCTTTCTTTGTAAAGTGCAGAATGTCATTATAAGGTGCATTATTAAGGTGGTTCTATGTACTGAAAATGTAATAGTGTTAAATGGACTCTGACAACAAAAAATTCTGATCAAGATCTCAGATCAAACCATGTACCAGACACTGTCCTACATTTCTCACACAGACAGTAACTTTACTCTGAAAATGATGCTGGGACATTATTTGTTCTTTAGGATGGTGACACTGAGTCTCTAATGGCATCTGACTTGCCTGTGGCCCTGTGACCGCAGGAAATGATATCAACTCAATTCTAGAAGTGTCAAACCTAAACTCACAACCCTTTGCTCTCTAATCTTCTGTGCTCCAACCAGCTCAGCTTGCTAGTCTCAAACAGCCAGGTTTATTGCAGTATCTTTGTTTTTTGGAGGCTTGACACTTACTGTGTTTGTCTACTTTACCCTAATAGGCCTGGTGATATTGTCGCTAGGTTAATGGACAACTCACTGAGAAGTAACAGTTACCAAAGACTTATTTATTTGGCTTTATGGAGAGTTAGGAAAGGCAGAATCTCACCCAAGGTTCTTACCACTCCACCAGGGTAGATAATTGAACTTGGCAGAAGTTTGGCATCCAGCGTCAGTTTCCCCTTTCTAGGATATCCTTCAGTGATGCAGAAATAAAGAAGCTGGAACCTACCTTTCCCAGATTCCCACATACTACATACCCCCGTGTGGTTTTCTAAACAAACCATTTTAAAAAATTATTGCTGTATAAGTTTACGTGGATTTACTGTGTTTTCATTGGAGACATAGTATTAACTCATTTACTGTATACCACTGTGTGTGCCAGGCTTTTCTAGAAACAAGGACCTTGTCTTCATAACACTTCCACTTCCGTAACAGAAACAGACATTAGGTAGACTTCAAAATATGTAAGATATGCATATTATAAAATGGCATACAATATGAGGTAGAGTCACTGATGTATAAAATTCAGAAAAATCATGTTATAGCAATTTTCCAAAGCATAAATGTATCAGGTACCAGAAGTTAGACAGCAACTCCCAGTGGTAAATATTTGGGCTGTCTTCAGATGTGTGGTTAAATCATCAAACACTGCATTCTTATAGATGCCTCTCTTCTCCTCTTTTCAAATGTAGTGTTGTGAAAGAACTTTGCAAATTTCTTATCGTTTGTGTGATATTCAAATGCTTTGTGATGCTTTAGAAACATAAGGCTCTGCCAGACAGTGAGACTTTTCTAATTTTAAGCCTCACTGTCTGGAAGGATGTGAAGTCCCTGCTTAAGGGGAGGGAGACGAGTCCCAGGGCCCATATGGCTTGATAAGCCTTACCTATCTTTCTTCCCCAGGACAGTGTCTTCACTGGGACCCACGGAGCCTTTCTTCCCCCCTGGCACCTCTCCCTGTCCCTTCCTGACCCTTCTCCCTCCTATTATTAATGTCAAGTTGGCCAAAGTGCTAGCATCATTAGTGGTGCCTTTCTTGGCCCTTGTCATATTGTACTCTGAGCCAGAGGTTTTGCTGATTGTTAGCAGCTAACAAGGATAAAAATAGCCCACTTGTAACAGATGACCTAAAAATGCAGAGAAGGTTATGGGATCTTGAATCTGTCCTATTAACCTTGAGGGATTAGCTGTGTAATACTGACCATGGCAAAACAAAGCATGGGGGAGAAAAAAAGAGGATAGAGAGACTACTTAGATGTCAAATGATAGATCATCTTCGTCCTTTAAAAAGACAGAGAAGAGAGTAAAGATCCATTTTAATCAAGCTCTCATTTATCCCCTGCCTCTACCTTGAAAGGGGGAACAGACTGGTTTTTCCCCTCCCTTTAGAATAATTAGGTTATTTGAGCCCAGTGATAGACCTTTAGCTTTAGAAGCAATTTGGCATTTCCTGTTATCCTTTAGAGTTGTCCAAGTGATTGAAAATCCAGTGACAGTTCCTATCTCCAATCATCTTGTATCTCATGCTCATTGAAACACTGTAAGATATGGTGGTGTCACCATACACCAGACCCACAGAGTTCCTGATCACAGAACCTTCAGTCTGCTCTACAAGATGGACTTTATGCACAAAAATGAATAGGTAGTAAATGCAGCATTGAAGTGGAATATATATAAAATATTGGTTCATGTAAGAGAAAAACATAAGATTGCCATCTCAGAGAAAGAGTTGCTAGAGCAAAAGCTTAAAAGTTGAGTGGGAACCAGTCATGTCAAGAAGGAGCAAAAAACCTTCCTGCTAAAGACAGTCACCTGTCAAGGCACTGACCTGGGAAAAGGAAAAAAAGGGTCATTGTACATGGACAATATAAGCAAGAGAAAAGCAGCAACCAAAAACTGTGGTAAGGATAGGCTGAGCTCTCCTTTCATAGAGTTAAACCCATTCGTAAACTCATTACTGAAGAGTTTCAGGCAAAGGACTAATGTGATTGGAATTGCATAATTTTCAAGATTACTCTGGATGGCCCTAAAACACTACTTGAAATATATCACCAAACCAGAAGTGCTAGTGACTTAATCTAGTAGGATGGACGAGAATGAAACAAAGATTAGGAACTCAGGACTTTTCTTCAGGCAAAAATCAAGCAGACTTGATGATGGGCTGAAAGTTGAGAGTGCAGGGAAGGCATCCTGGGAAATGAAACCTGAGTAATTGTTAATATAGTGAAATAATTCATAATGCAATCATTTGTATGTTTTTTCTGCTTTTCATGGCAATATATACCTAGAATACACTATGTTCATTCAGTTAATTTTTCAAAATTTGCTAGTGATACACTCAATGTTTTTTTCCAGAGTCTCCTTCCATGGTCAGCTTTCTTACCTTTAGTATCATTTTTGCATTTGGGAAAAAGTGGTGTGCTATTGAAGGAGTTGAATTTTCATGTGGTAGATTGTCAAAAATTTCTATCCTATGATTAAAACCAGACCAGTCATATTCAACTGGAGGTTCTTTCTTTTGAGACCAGTGAAGATTTCTAATCTATGTATAAATTAAACCAAGTTGTTTTCCAATGAAAGCAGTTTTGTAAAGGACTTTTGTTTAGGATTGATGATTACAAGTGAAAAGGTACTGCTGGCATCTAGTGGGTAGAGGCCAGAGATGCTACCAGATATCCTACAGTGTACAGGATGGTACCTACAGCAAACAGTGAGTCCGTCTGAATTTCAGTGATGCCAAGCTTGAGCAAACCTGAGCAAGAATGATGTTAGGTGCCTCTAAGACTTTGCATGTCGTTTGAGAGAATTTAACCTACTTTAATGAGTATAGTTTTTATGGCCAAAATATGGAACAAAACAATTCTAAGTTCCTTTAAATCTTGGGAAACATATAACACTAGACGGAATGTTCAGTTTTATAATATTTACAGCCTAAATACAAATTACTGACTCTTAATGAAAATGTAAATATCCAATTAATAGCTCATATTTCAAATTTAAGTCATGTCGCATGACAATTTATACCTAATAGATACTTGTAATTTCTCCCAAGTTAGATCTGATTCTTCCCTACTTGTTAACATGACATCGTGAAAAATACTCAGATTAAGCCAGTAGTGAAATGAATAAAGCACATGATTATATTGCTAACAAAAGAAAGAAATGCATAATACTTATGTAACACATTAAAATGTACTAAAAACTTCAATAACACCAGATGCAAGATTAAGCAGCATTTGCCCATCCCATTTTCAGCATTTTCTTAAAACTATAATATCTCAGGAGTAGGGAGTGTATTGTATGTGACATCTGCTTCTTGTATGCACCAGGATTCATTCCTCTTTCTTTGAGAAAAGCAGTGTTGAAGTTATTAGAAAAATGAAAGCATTTTCTAGGCACCTTTTCATGAGCAAAAAGTAGACCAGGATTTATTAAAAATCATTTGATTACTGAAGGATAGAAAAATAGAAAGACATATGAATAAAGAGGTATTTCCTATGTTACATCCCTTACAGGTGGGACTCTACAAATGGGTGAATAAAGCTACAAATTCAGGCAACAGTGATGGCTTCACATACAGCAAAGTCATAGTGGCCATCAGAATAATCCACAAGCATCTGGTATTCTGTGATATGGCTGGAGCCTGAGATATACACTGAACTATACTATTGGCAAACATAGTATGGTCCTTTCTTCTTTTCAATATTTTTAAAAACAAAATAATGACAGCAACAAACCCAAAAGCTTTGCTATTGGAAGCACTATCGAGTCTTTTCCCAAATAAGATGAGTTGATATTACACTGATGATTATGCAGCAGTGTCAGTAGTCTGCACTTCAGCTCATTTAGTGACAATGGAAATGCTCACACTGGCCTACAACTGGCCACCGTGTCTGCTCCTGATGATCCTTGTGATGCTGAGTCCTGCTCATCCAACAGGTTGGTTTTTCCACAGTATTGTATTAATAGATGGTCAACACCATTATCACTGTGAGCCCAAAGAGTGTGTCTATTGTAGGAGTAAGAACACAGACATAAAAACATATAATTTGAATAGAAAATTTTCAAACATTCACCCACAGACTCAAGGTAGAATGTGCTCAGCATTTATAGGAATTCTTCTTGAGCCACAAGGACTTTCAAATATTTTATACTTCTGGAGACCTTCTCATGGCATTTCTGTTTTCTTCTTTGAAAGTTGACTCTTAATCAATCTAATGGGAAGCCAAATTTGGGGAAATAGTCTGTCTTTGAGTTTTGTAATTACTTGGGGCAAAGAAGAAACAGTTTTAATGCTCCACTAGATATTTATCATTGCACAATATTTTTCTCATTCAGGGGCTGAATATACCCTGATGTATTGTTTTAAAAATCAATCATAGATAAATTTACATAGTTAGTACAAGCACAAGCAATCCACAGAGGGGCACATTTCAGTGTTAGAAAAAAAGAATTATGAATACAATTTCTGCTGGTGACATTTTGGATACACTCTCTACCCACTTTTTCTCTAATGCAGAGAATTACTTTTACAGTGTATTAATTTCCCACTGCATTGTACTAGTTGGAGTGACAAGTCATTTTTAGAGCAAACCCATAGCATGAGGTTGCTTAATTAGGAGCCAGTACCTAGAATTAAAGACTTAGATGTTAGTGAAAACTCAATATAATATTATCAAGTGAAATTTTAACCACTTTCCTTACATCTAGCATTCAGCTGATCTTTTTGAATAGATGTAGAATTCTAGGGACTGTCTAGGTGATCGTGTTACAAGTATCAATGTGGAGGAAAAAAGGGGAAATAACTATGTATTGGTGTTTTGAGCATGTTCCCTTTAGAAATCTGTACTAAGTTCCAATTCTTCCACATTTGTTTTGTATGAGTTGGGTTACTAATGTGACTGTTACAAATCTTGGTGTCCTGGTTGCTGAAAAAAAAAATCTGCATACTAGCTTCTTATATCTGTTTGTGATAATAAAGATGATAAAATAATGTGAAAAATATTTAAGAAATTGAATGCAATGAATGAGAATTTAAGGCATTGTGGCAGTGGTAAGTGAGCAGGTATCTGTGTCTGTGTGTGTGGCAAATGCCGGTAGTGGCTCTAATGAAATAGAAGGTGTAGACACAAAAATTGTGGCCTGTTTATTTTTTCAATGAGCAATTACTGAATATGGGCCATGTGCCATCTTACTCTAGATGCATAAATGGAATCATGAAGAAAACAGATTATGTTTCTGCAGGCATAAAAAAGGGAGAATCATAAGCCTTATGTTCTAGAAGGGGAGGAGCCAAGCAGAAGATAGATGTGTGAAACATGGAATGTTTGGTGGAAAAAAATAAGGATGCCAGGGAGAGTGTGTGTGCTTTCTAATTGAAGTCCAGAGGTTAATCCTGGGTCATGTGATCACTTCTCTCACCGGTGGTAGTTTTGGATTCCACTACTCTGTGTGAACTAGAAATATGTGAGGACTGGGTCTTCATATGAAATGGGGTTTTCTCTGTTAAAGAAGGCCGAAAGAGTACCTCCAAAGCAAAGGCAATACACGTCTAGTACATTTTAGCTTACTCATTCTGATTTTACTTGGTCAAGTAGCACAAAGTACAATATAGTCTTAGGGTTATTTGTGTGAAGAGAAGGGGTCATTTATTTTTTGGAGCATTGTATGAATGAAATGAAATAGTGAATAAATGAATGAAGTTAAAAAGTGAATGACTAGCTTGGGTACCTACCTAATTGTGACTGACCTAGTTAATTCATATTTTCTGCCATTGGTACTATAAGGAAAATTTTAAAGAAGCTGGGTGTATTTTAACTGCCTTGTAGCATGAACAAAGAAAAGTGACTCAATTAGTTGTAATATGGCTGGGTGCTATTAGATACTTAATTGAATAATTACTGGTTTGGGCCAAGGAATTTTTTATCCTTTAATTATCTATAGCTAATTATAAGTACCCTTAAAACTTCTTCTCTTAGAGAAGAGAGGGAATTTCCTTTCTTTAAAAAAGAGGAAACTGGCATGCTTATCTAGCCACAAGGAGTCATTTGATTGAATATTGAAAACCAAAAACGTCTACTTTTAATAAAGTTAGATGATCTTAGTGAGGAAATTACATTACTTCTGGAAGATGTCATACTTACTGTTATTGGCTGAAATTCTTAGCTGTGTTTACTGTGGTTCAGAAATGATTCCAGGTGATTAAATTAGTGTCATTAGAAAGATGAGAAGGAACACTTTTCATTATGTCTAATAACAAAATCTGCAGGCTTGAATTCCTTAAGTATTCCCCATAGAACTCAATATACATTTAGCTAGTTAGAAGCAAATTCATAAATAATGGTTTTAGAGGACAGTAGTTAATGTTTCTCTTATGACTGTGTGACCTGTTAAGAGTGGGTGATTGGTACTGGTCTTTTGAAAGCAGCATGTCATATTTAATTCATAAACAATATATAGAAACTGAAAATCTTAGAGTTTTGCCCCAAATTGGACCATACTCTGATTTGATCTTATAAATAGATGCTTGCTACCTAGAATAGCATGCCAGAAGCTTACTCATACTTTCCTGCTGCTTTTATTATTTTTTCATACTATTTCTGTTATTTTTCAAGCAAATAACACAAGACACAAACTGTGTCAAGCATTTTACTGCATCATTTCCTACTCTTTCATTTGTTGCTGATCTCATGAAGTTTTTCACCTGTGCTGTCCATTTGTGACTATTGCTTGATAAAATGTTACTTGGAAGGGGCAGCACTGACTTAACAGTGATCTACCTACCCAGTGACTCTCAGACCTGATGTCCAGAATTTCCTGGAATACTTGTACATTTCTGGACCCTTCCCAGAGCTACGACTCTGTAGCTCTGGAATTTTGGCTGAGCAGAGTCTGCATTGTTTAGCAACATTTTGCTCAGGGATAGACAAATATGTATGATGATGGTCCCAAAACTTTATAAAGCAGTTGAAAAGTTGATATCAGCAGGTGACAGTGTAGCAGTTAAGTCCATGGAAGCCAATGGTTCCTAATCCATCACTTGGCATGCAAAATAACTAGTGCAGTAGAATTAATACTTTGTACATTGTTCATTTGTATGGTGGCTTTTCAGTTCCAACATGATCCCAGTATGGAAGAGAAATTTCCTCACCTACTATTTGGCAGGTTTTCTAATTTCTGAAACCTATTTAGAGTGTTTACGTTCCATAATAAGTGCTACTTAGTACCCTGAAGAATTATCTCATGTTCCGGATTTGTCCAAAGGAGAATCATTGAGGTTTTCTATTCCTAAGAGTGAACCAAGTCACTAAAACAGTGAAAAGCATAGAATGGTGATTTCAGTGTGTTTAGGGACTTCATGGGACTAAAGAGCAAAAGAAATGCCCTTAGTTCTTCCCCACAGATAAGCAAAAGATAAGTTTGGAATTTAGAATAAACATTTAGCTCACTTTTCCTCCCTTCTTTAGGAAACTGGCATTTGTTCTAAGAAATTTGTTTGTGCTTTGATTCCGACTGTAAGAGTATTACTCAATTAAATCTGATGGACTACAGACTGGTCCCTTTGGTCTTACTTTCTGAGCCTACAGTGCTGTTGCTTTACATGACTTGCCTGTTTTTATACAGAGAACTATATTTTGGCTCATGGCTTCCTAGTACAATATCAGGCACATCATTAGTCTTGGGTAAATGACTTGGTGAGATTGTTCTGATTACAACAAGAAAATAGAGTCTTTGTCAGATCATTATATTTCTTCTGCATTAGCTTTTCCCAAAATATGTTCTTTAAAACATTAGTCTATAAAATGCTCTTATAAAAAAAGCCTAATGTCATATAAGATTAGGAGGCTTTTCTCATTTCTTCTTGAAGATTCACAACATACATTGGATATTGTGAAAAAAAAATCCAACACTGAAGATGCTATTTCATCTTGTATAACTACTTGGCTTCCCTTATGAATTTAACTAAGAACTCCTTTGTATGCTTCATTTTTTCTGTGAGAATTCTTCAGGACACACTGTTGAACAGTACTCAGAACTGAGTGTCAGTTTTTATTCAGTAAGAATTTACTGAGAACCTCTTATAGGCAAAGTAGTACAAGGTTCTGTTGTCCAGAAATTTCTCATCTTTATAATTAGAGAATAATAGAAAAATATATAGAATCAAGTACAGATTCATATGCTTCAAAATAAATAGGACTGGTAGTAGAGAAGGAAGGCAGCTTGATAAGCAAGGACCCCTGGAGACAGAGTACTGCGAAAAACTTTGAAGAATGTAAAAACTTTCAACATTATTATCAAGTTAGTAATATATGATAAAGATAGATAACAATGCTACATACTGAGGCAGTCCACTCCTTGTAACTAGAGGCAGTCCACTCCTTGTAACTACCCTAATATAGAGGTGGTGTTATTAAATTTATTTTACAAATGAGGATACTGAGGCAGAGAAATGCTAAGTAACTGCTTAGGGATGTCACTAATGCATGAACCTGGGAGGGCTAACACCAGCACCAGCATGCTCATCTTCTGTGCAAGGCAAGGCAGTTCTACAGGATCGTGATATTCATAAATTAGCTCTGTCTGTAAAATTCCCTAGTTGGTTATCCCTTACTGTTTTTTTTTTTTTCAAACTGAAAATAAGAAAGATTGCCATGAATCTGGGTTCCAGTATTGCTGAGTGCTTACCCAGCTGTGCAGAGTTTCCAAGGTACTTACCTACTTGAATCCTGGTGTTTTTATTTCTAAAACAGGTGGCATGGCAGTACCTGCCTCATGCAGTCCTGATGAAAATTGAATGAAACTTGGCTAAAAATAATAGAACATAGTTCATGGTACACGTCACACATACGATAAAAGGTAATTTCAGTGTCAAAACCTGCAAAAAAGAACTAATTCATTGGTTTTAATAACTGTATTTCTATTTATGTGATACCTTTGTCCCCTCTTATTTTATTTTAATTTTCTTTTCTTTTTTTACTTTTTCTTTTAACTAAGAACCTGAAATGAACAAAAAAGAGAAACAGATATTAAATATTAAATTAAGTAAAACTTTCTCTGAAATCACTGACCATACCCTGCCCACAAATTTATTTCCATCCATAGATCTAAAACATGGGGGTAATTACATTTTTTCTATAAGGTTTCAGATATTAAATACTTTCAGCTTTGTTGGACAAAGAATCTTTATTGTAAACTGTTCCATTCTGTCTTACTCAGCCACGGACTATATACAAAGAAATGTGCATGACTGTGTTTTAATAAAATGTTATTTGTAAAAACAAACAGTAGACTATACATGGTCTATAGAACTTGGTTTTATCAACTCCTGATCTAGAAGAGCAATAATTTTCCTTAAAATTCACCCAAACTTGTTATTTTGTCTGTGCAGTCATTTAGCTTTTATTATGGTAAAATACACATAACATAAAATTTCTATGTTAATATTTATTACCCTACTCTCTAAAAGAAGAAAATGGCTTTTTAAAAAAACTTGCTTTTATGTGGCTTCACACTTTTGATTCTTTATATATTACCTACTTTAAGTTGATAAGGAAAAGTTAGATGTATTTGTAGTGTATAACATAATATTTTAAGATATGTATAAATCCCCTGGGAAAAAGATGGTGGATTTATAGGTAGCACAGGAAGAGCCTCTCTGAGAAAAACAATTCAGATGCTAGAATTTAACACCATGGAGAAGACCAGACAAAAGGAGAGCGATTCTCACGACCCAGGAAGAAACTGAGGAAAAAGAAAAAGAAAGAAAAAAAGAAAAGAAAAGAGCATGGATGGAGGGCTGGAGCTGGTCCTGTGCTGTGCTGGGTGGAAGAAGGCTGGAGCTGGACATGCTCCCATCAGACCCAGTCCCATGCTGCGCTGGGTGCATCTTAGTGTTGTATGACTCACGATTGAGCTGGGATTACGGTCCTGCCAAGATCAGGGATTGGTGAGCCCGAGACCCTTGGCAGGAGGAGGCACTGCAACAGAGAGCAGAACTGGTGAGGCAAGCTGCACTGATCCATGGTGAGTACTGGGAACTGGGTCCTGCAGAGGGGGTGACTGGCTTGACAACATATTGGAGTTGGGCAGGATAGGCAACACCAGTGACATCAGTCAGCTGCTCCTGGCCTGAAGCAGACTGGCAGGATCTGCTTGGGGTGGGCCATGCCCCTGGTCTGAACCAAACAGCCAGGAAGGAAACTGTCCTGAACCTGTGACACCTGCAGAGCTCAGACTAACAAGCTGAAGGCACTCATTGGTTGACTGGCTCAGAGGAGAGGGGCTAGCACACATCACCCCTTTGTGCACCTCACAGATCAACAGCAAACTGGAGAGGGCAGCAATTCCCTAGCCAGTATGCTTCAGAAAAACTGTAAGCAATATGGAAAGGACTTGAGACTTCCACCATATACCTGTCTGAAAGAAACCAGAAACATGACAAGACAGAAAAACAGCAAAAGGCCTCCAACTGCCAAACCAGGGAAAGTGAGGCCAGAAGAGGTAAATACAGAAGAGATTGAGGGCAGCAAACATGCAATATCAGACATGGTCTCAACAGAAATAAAATACTTCCATGACCTCATCAACGAACTTAAATCTGAAATTCTAACTCAAGTGAAGCAAGATATAAAAAGATTAATAAAAGAAAGGCTAAGCACTTCTCAAGAAGACACAGATGGAAGAATGCAGGAACCCAGAAAAAGGAGAGAAACCTTTGATGAAGAATATAAACAAAATCTGGAATACATGAAACAGATCCAAAGAGCATACCAGGAAATTAAAAACTCCATTGAAAGCTGGCAAAATTTCTTGACAGAAACTAAAGACAGACTTTCAAAACTTGAAGATAGATTTGCAATGTGTGATTGCCTAAGGAAAGATCTCTTAAAAATAACAAGGAACCAGGAAGTAATGATACAAAGACTAGAAGATGACAAGAGGATCTATAACTTAAGAATAAAAAATGTGAGTGAAGAAGCAGGGGAAAATACAAATGAAATAAAAAGGCTATTTGCAGAAATAACTAAGGAAAACTTCCTAAGCACAGGAAAAGGAAATGATATTCAGATATATGAGGCATACAGAACTCCAGCCAGCTACAACCAAAACAGATCTACACCTAGACATATAATAATCAAGATCCCAGAAATTCATCACAAGAACAGAATACTAAAAGTGGTCAGAGAAAAGAAATCACCTATAAAAGAAAACCCATCAAAATCACAACAGACTTCTCAACACAAACTATCAAATCAAGAAGAGCTTGGAAGAAAGTATTCCAAGCCCTGAAAGAAAATAACCTCCAACCCAGATTGATGTACCCTGCAAAACTATTGCTCAAGATTAATGGAGGTACAAGATATTTTCATGACAAAGAGGAACTGGGGGAGTTCGTGACCACCAGTCCAACCCTACAAAAAATGCTGAAGGACATTCTAGAGAGAGAGAAGAAAATCACCAGGATTCCAGGAACAATGGCAGAAAGGCCTCAATGAATGGGGCAGACAGTGGAATGAAGGAGAAAAGTAAACAACAATGACAGAAAAATAGCACAGCAGAGATGAGGCAGAGAAGATTGGATATAATCTCTAACACAGATGGCCTGGATACACTAACAAAAAGAAACACAGGCAGAGTAGATCAGGAGATGGGGTCCATTGAGACACTCTGAATAGGAAATACAATCAACCTGAAAGAGGGTCAATGTACCAAAAGTCAAAGGTGAGAAAACAGTGCTCTATGTGACAGGGAACAAGAGAGAAATAGGGACAGCTCATCCAACAGCTGCAGATAGGTTGGAAACTCATGACACTTGTGCAGTGGAGAATTATTCAGCTATAAGGAAGGAAAACCTTGAGGATTTAGTGAGTAAAGGAATACAGCTCATGATCAAGCTCAGGGGTAAAAAGGTTCTGAAACACTTAGGTAGATAGTGGGTTGCCCCCTAATCTAAAAACTAAAGGAGTTAGTGGAATCTGAAATGTACAAAGCACCCTGAGAAAGTGAAAGGGGAGGAATTGTATAAAAAAGGAAGGCAGAGGACATTATTAATACTGTATCAGGATTTAAAAAACACATTATTCTTATTGCTCTGTTTAGTTTGATTTTATTCTGTTCCAGTCTCTCTACTTGTACTAGATTTGAAAGCACAGACAGCTACCCCCAAAATAGCAGGCTACTATGGTAACTATCCTTAATTTCCTATTAACTTAAACTGAAGCCCTGTATTACTTACACTGTCTTACCATGACTGATCTTATTTAAATCTGGTTTGTTAGATCGCTGTTTTGTCTTGACTGATTTTATTTGAATCTGTTATGCTTGATAGTATCAAGTTTGAGAGTAGAGGCAACTATTCTGAAGATGACAAGATTCAACAGGATACCCATTCTGGTTGGATTATTAACTGCTTTTGAAGTCATATAATGTCTCCAATGTTTTGTTTTTATTAATATTGCTATGTAATGCTATGTCCAATTATACTATGCCTGATGATGTAGACAATTCTATTGAAAATAACAGGAGACATCATAGTAACTACTGTAGATCACCTAGTATTGTGGTTTCATATGACTTTTCATTTCTTGTTTTTCTAGGAATTTACCTTGTTGTCTTGTTTTGATTTGTTCTTCCCTCTAATACAGAAAGGTATACATGTAGAGATTCATACATGCATAGAACAGTTTACAAGAATTGATTATAGTTATTGTAAAAAAGAGAGGAAAAGAAAGTATTCTAAATGAAATAACTGCATGTATGTTTAAGTGTTTAAGATTGATAACCATATTACTAAGTTTTTGTTGGATAGGGGAACAGAACTATTTGCAGTCTCATTGTTTAAATGTCCATTTTGTGTGCTTTACTTATGTAACTTGAACAACTAAGAGGGAGATATGTAATTATCAATTAGTGATTTCTTACTTTTTTTGAAATTATGTATTATTTCTACCCTCTTTCTGTTTTTTTCCTTTAAATAATAAAAAAATGTATAAATTGCAACAAGCCTGCATCAATCTAATTAGCATATCCATTCCCTCACATGCTTTTATTTGTGGTGGAAGCACTTGGAATCGGTCATTTTCAGCAATTTTCAAGTATACATTATTTGGTTATTGCCTATAGTCAGATTATTTTATCATGGAGCTCCTGGAATTGTTCCTCCTGACTCAAATTTTGTATTCTCCCCAATCTGCATCTTCTATCACTCTCCAGTAACCTCCATTCAACTTTCTACTTTCTTGGGTTTGAAGTCTTTAGATTCCACAAATAAGTGAGTTTAAGTACATTTATATTGCATGCAACCATCAGCACTATACATTTCCAGAATTCTTTTCATCTTGTGAAAGTCAAAATATATTCATTAAATAATGATTCTGCCACTTCCCCTGCCCTTGACACAGCCTTTCTACTATCTAGCTCTGTGATTTTGACTTCTCTAACTATCACACTTAAGTGGAATTATGTAATTTCTACTCATGATTAGATTGTTTTTATTAGCATGTCTTCATGGTTCAACAATAATGGAGTATATGCCAGAATTTTGTTCTATTTTTTTTATTTCATGGGAAAGGCAAAATTTCATAACAAAATAATAGGAGGATAACACAATACATTGTTATCTTCCAAGTAGTTACTCTGAGTACAAGATACAGGCATAAAAATTCACCACAGACTGAAATAATGTTCCATTGTTATGAATATACAACTTGCTTATCTGTTTATCTACTAACAAACAATGCATTGTTTCCATGTTTAGGTATTGTAAATAATGCTGCTAAGAACATTGATGTACAAATATTTCCTTAAGACTTCTTCCAATTATACTTTTAACCTAGAAGTAAAATTTCTGGGTCATGTGATAATTATGTTTTTAATTTTTTGAGGAAGTAACTTTTTTCCCACAGTAGATGAATTATTCTGTCACCAACAGTCCATCTTCAGTAACAAGTGTTGTCTTTTGTTTTTTAGTTATAAACTTCATAACTAAAAAACTCCATAACAAATATAAAGTGGTAGCTCCTTGTATTTTTATTTGCATTTCTTTCATGATTAATGATGTTGACTATGTCTTTGTGTGTTTCTTAGCTCTTATTATCTTCTTTTGTGGAATGTTTATTCAAGTCCCTTGCTTATTTTTCAATTTCCTTGTTGATTTTCATGTTTTTGAGTTTTAGGAGTTCTCTATGTGTCCTAGATACTCACTCTTCATCTGACATGATTTAAAAGTGTTTTCCTCATGCTACAGATTGCCTTTTAACTCTTCTGATAGTGTCTTTTAAAATTATAAAAAGGTTTCATGAAGTCAAAGTTTTAATATTTTTCCTTTTTTGGTTTTGTTTTTCTGTCATGCAAGAAATTATTGTCAATATTGATGTTCTGAAACTTTTGCTCTGTTTTCTTCTTTGAGTCTTACAGAGTCCTTATTATTTAGGTCTTATTATTGTTGGGTAAAGGACCAATTTTATGTCTTGGTATACAAATATACAGTTATCTCAGAATTATTTCTTGAAAAGAATGTTTTTGCCCTTGTTGAAAATTATTGGCCATACCCACAAGAAGTTTTGTAATTGTATTCCATTGATCCAAATTTCTGTATATAGACTAGTAGTATATTTTCCATTTATTGTACTTTGTAGAAGTTTTGAAATCAGCAAGTGTGAAATATCAGCTTTGTCCTTTGTCAGAGATGATTTGGCTATTCAGGCCAATTTCTGAAATTTCATGTGAATTTTAGGATGAGTTTTTCTTTTTCTGAAAAATAGAACCTTGATATTTTTATGACACTTGAATTAAATAAGTAAATCACTTTGAATAGTGTTATGGCTTGTGTCTAGATGTCCCCCTAAAGCCTCATGAAATCATAGGCTTTTTCAGAGGTGGCTGGATCTAGACTGACACTGGGATTGATTCTTGGTTAAATGCTCGGATTAGGGGTGTGTGATTTACAAATCAGCCCACCCATTGGTTTGGCATGGCCCTAAGCTGGGCATTCTAGATACAGTATTAAAAGGCAGAAAAAAGCTGCTATTGTTTGCTTCCTTTTGCTATCTTCTGCCTGCTATGAACTGTTTCTGCTCTGTGATGCCCCTCTCCCATGCCACCCTGTTTTGGAGTCAGCCAACTATGAACTTAAACCTCTACAAACTTTTAGCCAAAATAAACCTTTCCTCCTTTAACTTTAGGTGTAGGGTATTTTTATCTCAGCAATGAGGAAAGAAACTAAGACAAATAGTATTGGCATTTTAATAATATAATGTACAATATGTTCACCTCTTAGTGAACAATATATACCTCTTTATATACTAAAGTGCCTCTTTTTTTAGGCTATTTCAAGTGGTTTTTGTTGTTGTTATTGTTGTTAATTTTCTTTTTTGGGTACTCTTATTAGGGCATAAAAATGGAACAGAATTTTCTGTGTTGATCTTTTTTTCCTGCTACTTTGCTGAATTGACTAATAGCTACAAAACTATTGTGGAACCTTGAAGGTTTTCTATGTATTAGATTATATCTGTAACCAGAGAAAGCTTTATTTCTTTCCAGTTTATATGAGTCTTTTTTTTTTTTGTATCATAATCCTGGCTTGGACTTCCATAATTATGTCAAAAACAAATCATCTAAGCAGACATCCTTGTTTTATGTCTGATCTTAGAGAAAAAGTTTTCAGTCTTTTGCCACTAAAGAATGATGCTTGTTATTGGCTAACAGAGTTTTATTCTGTGCTTTGATGGTTTAATGATTTATTTTTCTGTGAAAGGTGTCAAATTTTGTCAAGTGATTTTTTTCTATATCTTTGAAATGATCATGCACCTTTTTCTTTCATTATGTTAATGTGCTATATTTCATTATCCAATTTTTATGGTCAGTATCATCCTTGTGCTCAAGCTATTAATCTCTCTTATTTGTCATTTATAATCTTAATGTACTGAAATCTTTGATTTGGTAATATTCTGAGTGTTTAATAAAATCAACAATGTAGATCTATATTTTTCAATACTGTCTCTGGCTTTGGCATGAGGGCAATACTGATATCACAGAATTCGTTGGGAAGTATTTGTGCCTCTTCCATTTTTTAGAAAAAGTTCAGAAAGATCATTGTTAGTTTTGAATGTTTCATAGAATTCACCCAATGAAGCCACTTTATCCAGAGATTTTCATTGGCAAAAGCTTTAGATTACTGATTAATGTGCTCACTTCCACAGAACATATACCAAAATTGATTACTAATTAAATATCCTTTCTAGTAATAGGTCTATTAATATTTTCTTTCTCCATGCCTTAAACTGATAGATTTTGGAATTATTATAGATATAAAATTTTTCCATATCATATAATTTTTCAAATGTAGTTTTACAGTTTTTCTTATTCATCTCATTAGCCTTTATTTCTGCGTAATTGGTAATACTATTTTCATTTTTTGATTCTTATCTTTTCTCTTAGTTCATCTAGCTAAAGGCTCATCAATTTTTTTTTGCTATTTCAGAGGAAACTAGTTGATGTTTTACTGGTTTTCTCTATTATTTTTCTATTTCTATTCCATTTTTATCTGCTCTCCTCCTTAGTATATCCTTTCTTCTGATACAGTGGGTTTACTTTGTTCTCTTTTTCCCCTTTTGCTTTGAAGAGCAAGGTGCATTTTCATCTAGGCTTTTTGGTCTCTCTTGGGAGAGTGGTGATGAACCCTCTCCTTTCTGTGATGGGGCTCCAGAGGCTGTGGGCATGGACAGTTATGATGTGCCTTTCATGGGATACCTCTTAATGTTGGCAGGCTAACTAATGCCTTAGTGTCTGACTGTACAGTCGTGTCTCTCTGACAGGAAACATTTATATTGGCAGATACCCTTGAGGCTCTTGTCTGACCTGTGTTCAGTTTATTTTTGCCAATATATATATATACTCTCTTGGGAGAGCTATGACCACAAAAGAAGTTAAGTTTGAGTGTATCTCTCAAGTGAGATACAGAGGAAGTAACTCACCAAGATGCATAAAACAGAAGTAGTATATTACTTATAGATTCCAGCAAAGGAAGGGCAACATACCACAAAGTTAAAATGGAAAGGAGAGACATCTGAGACATGCATGCTCAACCAGCAGCTGGGAGCAGAAGAGTGGGAACTATGAACCTATACCTTTACTGGGACAGATGGCATTAGTCAAGCAAGTTTCCTGCGGGGCATTCAAACTGATACATTGAGAGCAAGCAGACACGAGCTGTGCAGAGTCATATGGAGACTGAAAAGTGGTACTGTGTGTGATGTGTCTGCACAGTTCACAAAGGATACAAGGATGAGTGGGTTGAATCAAATAGGGCTTTGACTCAAGTAGGAGAGTGGAAGGACAAGTGGCCAAAACTGTGACAGCCTTGCTTTATTGCAGCCATCAAATGCTTCTTAAATGTTTATCCTGAGCCAGAATGGGTCTCCACAAGAATTATCCAAGTCCTATGCAAGCAACATTAATCAGTTCATCATGAGTCTCATGACCAAAGCACTTCTGCAAGGAACTACCATCTCTCAGTACCTTTACACTGGGAACCAAGCCTCAATGTGTTTTATGAGGATAAACCATAGTGTGTGTTATTCGAGTCCTATATTTTCTTATTTCTACAGCCTGTGATTCTGCTTAATGTTGAAGTGTGGTATATTTAGCAAATTTACTTCTTTCAGTTCTTTCAATGTTTGTTTGCTTTTTCAATTTTTCATGGCTTTGTTTAGTACATCAATTTTTATAATTGTTGCAACTTCATCTTGTATTAAAATTTTTATTAATATATATTCTTATTTGTTGCTTATAAACTTTTTTGAATGAAAACTCAATTTATCTGACCTTAATATAGCTACTTCTGCTTTCTCAGTTGCCTGTCTTGTAGTATATTATTTTGTACTCTTTCAGTTTCAGAATTCACTATTTGAGTCTTTGAATCTAAAGGAAGTCTCTCATAGAATATCATTGGATCATATTTTTAATCTATTTAATCTCTATCTTTTGATTAGAGATGAATTTATTATATTTCTTTTAAAAAGAGAGTTACATCAGGCATTTTCCTATTTCTTTTCTGTATATGTCAGAGAATTTATTTCTTCCTTATTTCCCATATGTTGTCTTCTTTTGAATTTAGTTGAGTTTTTTGATACTGAAATATTCCAATTCATTGCTGTTTCTTTTGTGTAAAGCATTTAACTATGTTGCTCATCATTTGTTGTGGATACTATACTCAACAATCAAAAGTTAGAACTCTCTAATTTCAATTTATGTAGGGGTAACTCCACTATAAAATTATTTTCCTTTATGGTCTCCTCTTCTTTCAGTTGTTGATGTCACAAAATTCAACTTTTTATTTTGTGCATCAGAAACACAAATTTGTAATTTTTAATGCATTAGTCTCTTCACTCCCATAGATAACAAATTGTTGAAGACAAAATCTAAAACAACTCTAGCTTTTGACTAATTATTATTTTCAAATAAATATATTGTTCTGAGAATTAAATAATTTAGAAAACAAAAACTATTAAAATTACACAAATCATACAAATAAAAACTACAAAAATTATATGTGAATAGTACAGAAATACCATTTTACAATTTTCCATTTTCTAACTTTACTAAAATCAATTTAAAGCCATCAATGAATGGCAAAATATTTACATTAGATATATTCTGGAAGTGACACTTTTTTCTCTCTTATGATAAAGATTTCTGGTGTTTTCTATTCCACTATCTACCAATGTTACTTTCTCCATTTATTAATTTAAGTTTCTTGTCAGAGAACAGATTATTTAAGAAGTTGATATGCTTCAGACACTGTGTAATCCAGTGTTGAAAAATAAAAGAGAGGGACTGTTTCTTTGGTCACTAGAAATTTGTACTTCATAAGAAGTGACACAAAAAAAGTCACATAAGAAATGAATCACTCATAATTCTGCAAATGAATACAAGATTTTTGAAAGTATATCATGCATATAAATAGGTGGCAAGAGAAGAAACTTCCCAGAGGAAAGGTCCTCTACAGTCTACTCTATAGAGTGGAGGCAGAAAATGTCTGCTTGGGGAAACATCTTTTACAAAAGCCTCAGATTTTGAAGTGCATAGAAACACAGAGTTGTGTTAAAGGTGGATTGACTTCAGGATAATGTATTTCAATTTCCAAATGCTATACCAGCTATAAAGTGATTTTTCTTAAAAGTGCTTTCCTTTCTCTACAACTCTGACACATGCTACTTTACCATCCCTATGTGAGATTAGATTCCCTGCTGCCTTGAAGTCCACCACTTCCTGTGAGAGTTTTTAGAGCTGACATCCATAAACTGCACCAATGTCACTGTGAGGCAGTGTGGTTGTTGAGCCCAGGAAAAAACGGTCATTTACTCTGTCATTCATTTAGCAAGGGGATCAGGTTTTGTCCAGTATCTTCACATTTTCTTGTGTTGCATGAGATAAAATCCAATTGCTTTGTTTAAATGATATAAACTTGAAGGAGTAAATGTTTCTGAAGCATTTTCAAGTAAAAAAAAATTATTCCTTATAATGTAATAGACTACAGTTTCTTCGAATGAGAGTTTTTTGAAGGATTTTATGAAATGATCCAGTTGAGTATGTTTTTTATACTATCGAAGGAAGCAAAATAGAACAGAGGAGAAGGCAGCTTTAGAGCAGGACTGTGTGCTACACGGCACTGTTTTAACGGCAGAATTGGATCATGTTTCTACATTTGATTTCTGTGCAATCTTGATATCCATCAAAAAATAGTGTCTTCCTTTCATAAGAAGTTTGAAAAACACTGATCTGCTTTCATGGTTTTATTCAACATGATACTGGCATCAGATCATCCATTAGTGGGAACTGAGTACTTTTCTTCCCAACTTTGTGTTTGGTGGTATCATGTTGATCATTTGAAATTTTAAAAAATGCTACAAATGTGTTTTATAATTGTTTTTTTCCAAAGTATCAGCTAATTAACCTGTTATCAGTGATCAATGTAAAGTACCAATACTGCATCACAGCTACCTAAATGCGTGGTTGAGAAACAAGTACATATCTTCTAGCCCTGATTCTAAGGCTGCTTCTGAGATGCCTGGAATCACAGGAAGGTGAAGGAAGCATATATGAATTGCATATCCACACGAAGCAATGCATTCATGTGAATTACATGGTTTACCTACTGACAATGCCTCTGAGAAGTTTGAATTCTTTCCATGTTTTGAGGTACGGATGCAGAAGTTGAGAAGAAGTTGACCCCAAAACATTTGTTTAGTGAGTTCATAGGACCAGAGTTTCTGGATAAACAGAGCCAGCTGTTTTCCTTGACTGTACAAATGTTGACCAATTCTTGACCTTGAATAGGTCTCTTACCTTCTTTAAACATAAATTGCTTCTCTCACTATACCTAGAAGAAGATAAGCCTTAGCTATTTCATAGGAAAATTGAAATCCGAGTGAAAATGTGTATGGGCAAATGCATTTTATAAATTACAAAGTGCTATTAAAATTACATTAGTCTATTACTCATATGAAATATTAAATCATGACACCACTCTGCTTCAATTTCATATTCATTAATAGGAGTGAGAAGCAGTTTAGCACAGCAATTAAGGACACAGACTTTGTCACCAGACAGACCTGAGTTGAATCTCATCTCTTTATTTCTTATCCACAATTCCACTGTGTGATTTTTGGGAAGTTACTTTACCTCTCTATACCTGTTTCTTCACTTAGAGAAGAATTTAACACCTAACTCATAGAGTTTAAATAAAGGTTATATACTGCAGGGAAAAATTAAATTGGTGCTATGTGAAGAATTAGCTTCACTTTAATTGGAATTATTATCATTGTCTTATCCATCAGCACTAACTGAACTACCCTTGTAGGAGGATTGTGTGTTCCAGTTTTCCCACAGACACTGCTTGAATGACAAATCTCTTACCTTTCAACTCACTTTATCTTTAATTTACTTACAAACCTCTTGACAGCTTGTCTTATAAGCCATATTTGTTTTGATTTGTTTTTCATCTTTGCATCCCCTCTAACCAGAGCCCCAGATCTATTTACAGAGCCTCCACCCACTTATCCTCAAGGGTTATGTTTCAAGGCCCCAGGAGTGGCCTGAAGTCACAGATTAGTCTTCAAACTACATATCCTATGCTTTTTCCTGTACATCTATACTTATGATAAAATATTTTATAAATTAGATCCATAAAGATATTAACAATAACTAATACTCATATAAAACAATTACAACCATATCCTGCAATAAAATGGGACAGTGTGAAGTTTTATCACACTTACTCAGACGGCCTGCATGTAAAACTTAAGAATTGATTCTGAATTGTTCCATTTTTTATTTCTGCATGGTGGTTGACCATGGATAGCTGAAACTGTGAAATGTAAAATCAGCCAGTGTGGGGAGAAGAGGTCTGTATAATTATCTTTGCCTTTGCTTTGAGGGCTGTACCATTCACTTTTCTTATTTTCTCTTTTTCTTTCCTTTCTTTTCTCCCCTAACTTGAATGTTTGCTGAGTGACCTTATAGGTGTTTAACAAATAATTATGATTATTGACTCATGATGCTTGAAGTGTCAGATTGGCAAAAACCTACAGGGTTTCTACTAAAGCTCTGGAGACATTTTTCTTAAAATTTAAGTGACCCAAATTTAAAAGTAAAACATAATTTGTGCTAGATCTCCTACCTTTTCTTCTTCACTTATTTTTGCCTTTTTTCCCTCTAACAGTAGTTGGCTTCAGTAATCTTTTTAATTTTATCCCCAAAAAAGGATAAATTTTGCTTACTGATTCTAGAATATATTATTTTATGGGAAAAAAAGGTAAGATAAACTTTCATAACAAAATAGTAGGAGAATAGCAATAGTTAATACATTACATGTTGTTATCTGAAGTTTTATTTAAGAGTAAACAGAAGCATAAGGTATTGCTTTAGTTTTCACTGACAGGTAAAATGTCTCTTCCAAATGAGATAAGAGCCCTGCTGTTATGGTTTGTGTTTGGATGTCCCCCGAAAGCCTCATGCAGTCATGGGAGCAGGCTTCTGGAATTTGTGATTGATTCATGGTCCAGTGCAGGGATTATGGGTGTGAGTGCTACACCTGCCCTAGCTTGTGTAGACTACATACAATGTAAGGGACAGAGTCTTCTCTCAGTGCTCCTCTCATTTGTCTCTTGTTGCTTTGGCTGTTTTCTGCAACCATGAACTGTTGCCTTCTACCACGTACCACTCTGCCCCGGAGACAGCTGAGTATGGACTGAAACCTCCACAAACTATGAGCTAAATAAATCTTTCCTCCTTTAACTTTGGACATTGAGTATTTTGTCCCAGCAATGAGAAAAAAGTAACCAACACACCCACTGAAGACTATAGTCTGAGATTGGCTATAATTCCACCAAAGAAACTTAATCAGTCCAGGTTCATTCATTTTTTGTACTTGTCACACAGTTATATCTTGGCCAGGAAGGTTAGCATCTTTGCATGAATTATAAATTATCACACAGAAGGAGTACATGAGTCAAAAGAAGAGGAACTATGGAATCATAATTAACTTTGTGCTTTCTCATAATAGTCTCTCTGAGTTGTAGTACCTCTCCCTGAATATTTAGATAGTGAAGGGCTTTGCAATCAACTGCCCCTAGTCCAAATCTGGTTTTATCTCTGATTTTGAAAGGTTTCTGACCCAAGAATGGTTTTCACATTGTTTTTATTTTATTAAAAATATGTGTTTGCAGTACATAAGTGATTGCATTCCTCCTGGGAAGTTGATATGTGTACATAACACATATGTTTTCATCTCCTCCTCCTTCCTTCCCTCTTCCTTCATGTCTCTAACCCTTCCTTCTTCACAAAAGATTTATTTCCCTATTTTGTGCCATCTAAATTGTTTTGCTCTTTATGTTTTGGATTTGTCATATAAGAGAAACATTGCAATATTTAAGCTTGAGTGTCTCCTTTATTTAACTTAACGTTATGATCTTGAAGTGCATCCATTTTTCTACAAATGACTCAAGTTTACCCTTCTTTATGGCAGAGTAGTTCTCCATTTATGTACCACACTTTCTTTCTGCATTCACCTAGTGATGCACATGCAAGCTTCCTCCAATATTTAGCTGTTTTGAATTATGCATATAAATATGTATATGCTTGTATTATGTATATCTTTAATTCTTTGAGCAAGAGACATTATAAAGGAAAGGAAATGGCTGAGTCAATGGGATTTCTATTTTTAGCTTTTGGAGGACTCTCCATACTGATTTCTGTAATGATTGAACTATCTTATAGTTCCATCAAAATGGAGAGAGGCTCCTTTTTTCCTGCTGTCTTGATATTATTTATTATTGGATGTTTGTTTGTTTGGTACCAGGAATACAACTCAGAACCTCACACTTGCCAGGTAGGAGCTGTGCTACTGAGCTGTATCCCTCGCCCTAATTTCTTGATGGTACTCTTTGCAGAGTAAGACAGAATCTTGGTGTCATTTTAATTTGTGTTTCTATAATGACCACAGATATTGAACATTTTTTCATGTATTTATTGGCTGTATGTACTTCTGAGAAATGTCTACTCATTTCATTTTCCTGTTTTTTGTTTGGGCTTTTATTTGAGGGAAACTAGCATTTTTGAGTTATTAATATATTCTAGATATTAGAATATATTCCTGTGTCTATAAAAAAGCTGGCAATATTTTTTTCTTCTGCAGGCTGTCTTTTACTCTGCTCATTGTTTCTTTGGTGTACAGAGCTTTTTAATTTGACAGGATCCCATTTATTGATTCTTGTTGTTTCTTGTGTACTTGGGGTTCTGGTCAGAAAGCCAGTTTTCAAACTGTAAAATAATTGAAACAAATCACAGGAAAAATGATATTCATATCATGAAAAGTATGGAATTCAAATGTAGGCATTTATAAACATGGTTTCATTAGAACAGAGATGCTCATGCATTTATGTAGTATCTATAGCTGGTTACAGACTACAGCAGTTGAGTTTAGTAATATAACTGACATTAGGCAGCCTGCAAAACCTAAGGTCTTCACCATCAGCTTTTATGGAAGAATTCATCACCTTCTGAAATGGAAATAACCATACCAGATTTTTGCAGAGTGGTACTGTAATTAAGGAACCTTGCATACAATAGGCAATTAATAAATGCTGGCCATTCTAGTTACATATAAATACTATATTAATAGAGAAACACACTGTATATCTTCTTCTATTCTAATTTTATAATGTAACTTCTAATAAAGTCAACTTTTCTGAAATAAGACCTGGAGATTTAGCTCAGCAGCATAAGTGCCTACCTAACAAGGTGAGGTCTCAAGTTCAATGTCCAGTACCAAAAAAAAAGGAAATCTGTATCCAATTTACTTTAAGGAAAGACCCATTAAAGAAGTGGTATTTTCTTTATATTCAAGAATAATATTATCTTCTTACTTAAGATGTAAACTCAGAGAATGTACTTCTGAATAATATAGCTATAATGATTGCAGGCTTGTAAATATTTCCTGTATCGTATAGATCTATTTCAAATGGGAAGAGGATCAAGAGATAGAGGGAGGGAGAAAGGGGAAAGGGGAGGACAAAGGGATGAAAAAATAATGAAAATGTGTTATGCACATGTACCAACTCTTCACAAGTAATACAAACATTATGTACCCCAAATAAGTGCTAATAAAAAAAAGTTTCCACTCCTCAAAAACATTAAGGCCCTGGAAAATTAGCAAAAATAAGAGTGTATTTTGTAGTGTAAGATTTTTTTTTCTATGACCAAATACCCAAGAAAATAAGTTAGATGAGAAAAGGTATTTTTTTCTCATGGTTTCAGAGATTTCAGTCAAAGGTCCTAAGACTTCAAGGCAGGAATATTATGGCAGAAAAGCATGGTAGAGAGAAGCTGCTTACCTCATGGCGATCAGGAAACAGGCACAAAGAGAAGAGAAGAAAAGAAAGGGTGGGGACAAGAACACACTCATCTGGGTCGTGTCTCTACTGACCTAACTTCTCCATTCAGGCTCTACCTCCTCACACCACATTCAACTGTCAACTCATAAGAAGATTAATTCATGCTTAATTTAGTGCCATTATCCGATCACCTTGTCAAATCATCTCTTGAACACACTAGCTCTTTGAGGACATTTGTGCTTAAAACATAATACCTTTAGTTAAGTTTGAATGCAGATTTTTGCTGCTAACCCATTTTTGTAAGTGTATTTAAATATCAGTTAATGAGCGACGTTAAACTATATCATTTATTAACACCCAGTAACCTTTGAGCATTTACTGTGTAAGAGCAAAATAGGCTGCTGGTGCATATTAAGTTAATGCTATGTAAGTAAAAGCCAATTTTACTATTTTATAAAACCCTTGCAAAACCTTATGAGATGGCTGCCATACATGAAGGTTTAAGGATAAGAAATTTTAAGTGACACGTTCTTTGGAGTAAAAATATTCTAGGCATGTCAAATTCCATGCCAGAGCAAAAAAAAAAAAAAAAAAAGAAAAAGAAAAAGAAAAAGAAAAAAAATTCAATTCTTCCAAATCACAAATATAGTAGCAATTGTAAAAATTTTGCCTTTTGTAATTTCCCATACCTAGATATTAAGAATACTTTACACTCCATAGTATAGAAACTAAAAGTAACAGTTTCAAAAATTAAGCAGAGAGAAAGTACATGAAATATTAAAATAAAAAGAACTTCAAAAATTTCTTCAGAACCCCAAATACATTTCTTCACTTTGGAAATATTCTATATATTGACTTTGTCTCCTTAAGAAATGTATTTTTGGCCGCACAAGCCCCCGCCGCTCCAGGGTGAGAATTATCAGCATTTCCTGAGCTCTGCAGCATGTTGGAACTTTGGGCACTGGGAGAACAGGCAGCCCACTTGCTGCCCTGGTAAGCGGCTTTGGGCCTGCTGGTGGTGTGTGGCCTAAGAATCAAATATAGATCGACCCACCCCACCCCCATTAGCAAATGGGAGCTGGAAGTCTGAGTATCTCTTTGGGAGGATGAATGTGTGCAGTGTAGCAAGTAAGGGGGATTTCCTTCTACCATCTTTTTGAAGGTAAATATTTTTATCACTGTTTTGCTCAGTTCTGATTAATGGTACTGCTCTATTCAATATTCTGTTTTTAAAAGTTTGGCATTTCCTTCCATTTTGCTCTACCTGATTGAAAGAACAGCTAATGTGAACAGAACGGGATGTACCATTGTACCTATTGCTGCTGTCCTGGTGACCTGCTGTGAGGTTCTGTGCCAGTTTCACTGCATTGTCTCAGATGGTTCTGATCTGTCTCATTCTGCTGTATTTTGCTACCTTAAAAAAAAAATAAATAACAAAGTAACAAAATACCTCCCAAAAACTTGCAACTCCACCAAAGCTGATCCATGGGGAATGGTTGAGGAGAAACTCAAAAACAAAACAACAGAATAATATGAGGTGATTAAAAAGTAAATAACAACAAAACAGATCAGTAAGGTACTGAGCAATCTGAAACAGAATATAACTAAACAGATAATGGACTTAAAAAGCAAAAGAAGGAAAAGAAACTGCTCTAAAAGTTATAACTGTACTTATCTTAAAGAGTGTAGGATTGATAACCATGTTGCTAAGTTTTTATTGGATCATTGAAAGGAACTGTTTGCAGCCTCAGTCTGAATGTCCACTTTGAATGCTTTAATTTTGTAACTTGAACAGCTATGTCTAAGAAGACAATATGTAATTTATCAACTAGTGATTTCTCACTGTTTATTTTTTTCTCTAAATTTCTGTATTGTTTCTACCCTTTTTCTGTTTTGCTTTTTTTCTCTTTAAATAAAATTTAAAAAAAAAGAAATATATTTTGTCTACTCTAATTATATTACTTTGAACTGTGTTTTGACTTCACCTTTTATATTGAGCTATTACATGTTATAGTTGTTTTTTCTTTTTTTAAGTTCTGGGGGTTAAACCTAGGCTTTCACACTAAGGTATCTCTCTCTGCTTTTCTTCTATTTTAGTTTTGTTTGTTTATTTGTTTGTTTGTTTTGAGACAGTATCTTGCTAAATCACTAAGTTGCTTAGGCTGGTCTGGGACCATTATGACCCTCTTCCTGCCTCAGCCTCCCAAGAGTTCTGGAGTTACAGGCACATGCCACAATGTTTGGCTCATTCTTCTAATAACACAGTACTTAAGTTTTTCTTTAGAAGAAACTATAGATGCATGATCCTCTCTTCGTGAGAGGCTGAAATGAAGTTGTTTGGCCCCCATGTTCTCTTATAAAAAAGCGTTACGTGGTATGGGAAAAAAAATGGTCTCATTTGTGTGTCTATAAAGCATTGCTAATTCATTGTTCTCCATTCTACATCTAGACCTAACATCCTACATGTTACAGTGAACATTCATGGACGGGTCTACTCCCATGGATTTCTCATAGAATGCTTTCATAATCTAAGCAAACAGGTATAAAAAGCAGATTCTGTCAGCAGTAAATTCTTTGTCTCAGTGGTAGAATCATACTAACTAACCAACCTTGTGACACTGATGTCTAAATTACATCAATTTTTTTTTTTTTTACAATTTTCAATGAGAAACAGTGTCACATGTGTCTCTATAGCTACATCTTTTCTTACTCTAGGGAGATCTGTGCAAGAAGAGGAAACCTAGTGAGAATAGTGATGCATTCCCATTGGCAGGGGGAGGGGGTTGAAACTGAAGGATCACTTACTGACGCTGAAGTAGTTTTGTCATAGTATTGCAGACACTAGAGGACCTCCCCAAAAAGACTGCTCCACACTGTGCAGCCAAGGACCCCGTCTTTCTTGGACCTACCACATCTCAAGAGCCTGGTGAAGACTGGCCTCTCAGGAACCATGATTTGAATCCACTGGCTTAGTTCTTTTCAGTTCCTGTTTGAAACAATCCTGCCTACTTTTCCCTTGTACGACCTTCCTGTCACTGTGTCTGTGGCAGATGGCCTTTTGAATGGCAGTCTCTTTTATTAGTCAAGCTAGAGTTGAGCATGTTATCAGGTAGCCAGCCTTCACTATGCTGGCCTGTATATTTCTGTTCTTGCCTAGTTAGTGTTTATGTTTCTTCCTGTTTGGTGAAATGAGGAGCAGAGTGTGTCATAACAGTCCTTGAGTATATTTCACCCCGAATTTATTTCTGTAGCTCTTACATCAGCACTCTATCATAAATAGAATACTAGTGTGGCTCAACCAGATCTTTACTTCTAACAATTTTTGCTAATTACAGGAAAGGGAACTCTTGATATGAAAAGGATGTGCGGATGCTAATCAAATGGAAATTGTGGAAGAACTTCCTTGCCCTTGAACCTTGAACTCTGAGATAACAGGACAATGTTTCTTCACTGCATTCTAGCAGAGTCCTAATGAGATGCTGAGTGGCAGGTTAAAGGTATAAAAGATTTTTTCCTGCCTTTACCATGCAATGATAACATAACTCTTGACTTGCATTTTAGTGTTTTATAATCTTATCTGTTTCCTCTTAGTTTTATGTTAACTTAATACACAGAAACCCTTGAAGAACCTACTGGTTGCCTAAGAGATAAGAGGAAAATAACCATAACCAGAAACTGCATCTTCAAATGTGTTTTAAGAAATAGTCTGTCAGCACAAATTCCCCCAGTGAGTGAAAAAGTGTTCCAGGGAATCATCTCCTAGACTGAGGATCACAGCCCAGTGAATCGATGGCACGTGTGCCTCAGTGGATTGTTTGTGTCTTGGAAAGCTCTAAAAGGTTTGCCATCACTGTCAGAGATCCAAGAGGCAGCAAGGGGGCAGAAAACGAAAGTCTTTTGCCCATCTTCTCTGCACACTGTTGTGTGACTCTGACCATGTCACTTCCTCCTTCAGTTTGGAGTTTTTTCATTTAAGTCATGAAAAGGTTCAACTTAACTAATATATTCTCTGCTAGATTGGAATATGGTGTGGCCCACCATTTGTGTGTTTAAAAACTACATAAAGGTCTCTTGTGTGCAATATACTACAAAATGTTTTTACTAAAGGCAGTATTTTTATCATTAGCATCATCATTATTCTTTTGGTATTGGGGAGTACACACTGGGACACTCTATCACTGAGCTGTATCCCCAGCCATGTATATAATTGCCCAGCATGGGCAATATAGTGAGGCTTCCCTCAAATATATATATGTTATTTTGAGGTACACTTTACTAAATTGCTCATACTGGCTTTTAAATTGGAATTATCCTGCCTCAGGCTCCTGAGTAGTGGGGATTGCTGGTATGTACCACCTTACACAGCTAAGACAGTAATCATTGTTAAGTGAAATAATGCATATTTGGAAAGTGCTAATTATGTGTGAGACACTGTGCTATTTGTGGCTTTGCTCAGTGACATTTCTGACATATATAATGAACTTTTCCTAAAGATCAAATAATTTAAAATCTGTGATGTTGAAGTTTCTGTCTTTTGGTAGCTTTTGACGTGTTGGTGTATGTTTCTGCATTTGTTGGTGTCCAGTTGCTTTTAAGCCTTTTGACAGAGATCAAATGTGCTGTACAATTACTGGGTTTGGGAATTGGGTTTTGAGACTTGGACTTAGTTGTAAGCAGCAGTTTTTGCTCAAAGAGCTTATAATTGGCTTGGGATTCCTACACCCAAGAGTTATATTTTGTATCACTGAGCACTGATGTGATTGTAAAAATATAAATGAGTGATGCTGTGTGCTTTTAAAGCATAGATCTTATTCATTCCTGCCTGTTATGGAGTCTGGCCCAATTTTATTGATCAGAGTGAATTTTATTTCCAAATAAAAATGTGATATTTCAAGAGTTTACTTTCAGAGAGCCACAATACAATGAGAAATTATGGAGCAGAAAGAAATTTAAAGAATTCATCTTAAGCAGGGAAAGAAAAAGAATGAACGGGGCCACCTACTCAACTATACCAGTATTTTCTTCATTCAGTTTCATTAATTTCTTTTTAAAACATATGTTTGCAATGAATTTCATTACTAGTGACATCAATTATCAATGTTCCAGCTCCTTCTCAAAGTAGTAACTTAGCTTGTGTACCATACATCTATTTGAATTTCCAAAACAGAAGATGACCTCAGCTTCATGTGTCTGGCCAATAGAGATATTCTGAAAATGTGTGGGTCACTGATTTGTCACTCAGCCAATTGTCTTAGTCCAAGTTTCTTCCACATACACACACATACACATACAAAAATAGTTTCAAAGTCACCCAGATAGTTTCGCCCTTGGTCAAATCAGCACTGAATTTTCTGTTTTGAAGACCAAAGCAGAGCATCATTTCACACCAGGTATTATTTGTGACGTTAGCCCTCAAATGAAAGACCAACACTTTGTTACTTCCCTAATCTGATACAACTGTTTGAGGCTCAAATATAATAAATAGATTTTCTGTCCTTTGACTAAATAATTCCTCAATGCTATTTCCAAGAGGACCTTCCCTGTGCAAGATGCTGAAGGATGCTTTGGGTGCCTGATATGCAGAATTCACATTTTAGTCTTCCTAACATGTTTTCTCAATTCCTCAATAATTCTACTTCATCATGTGGTACAGATTAAACTGGCCTCTTCCCCCTTTGCCTCCCAGGTTTCCATATGAACCAAGTGTGGGCAGCATGAGGACGCTGTCCTCCTAATTGTAGGGATTAGCTCAGGGATAAGGATTTGGCTCAAGCAGGGATGTTTAGACTCCTTCCTGAAAAAAGATACTTGATTTTTCCAGTTAGAGTAGGACCCCAAGAGAAGATATTACTACCTATTGGAAAAAGCAAAACTGAGTAGAGCTAAGAGACACCTGGGGAAAAAGAGGGAGATAGAGTCTTCATTATATTTTAACTGCTGTGCTCAATCCTGCCTTCAGATCCACCACTTGGATTTACAGGAGCATGATTTAGTGCATTCCAGATCTTTTGTCTTTCTACTGATTTGCATAACTCCTGTCAGCTATCATCAAAAGTGTCCTCTTGAAATCTGGTTTTCAAGTTTGTGCAGTAGCTACCTTCTGACTCTCTCTTTAGGACCATCAACCTAGCCTGCCTTCTTCCCCAAGCCAACGGGCAGAAGATGCCCATCCCTGTAATCACTGCCTACCTTGTATCTCAGGACTTAGGGGGTTTTCCAGGAATCTCACTTGATAACTTCTCATAAAAGCCTTTTGGATAGATATAAGAATGGCTTATTAGATTTCAAGACTGTTTATATCTTCTGAGAGTGTTCACCTTCCTGAATACGATATAATACAATACCTTAACAGGTTGGACAGGATAAATGAAATCTGCAAAGTCAAATATATAGACACCTGGGTTATATGCATGTTACTGCACTGTAGATTAAAAAAAATCCTGAATTCATTTATTTAAAAATATCCATTGTTCATCTGCTGCAAGCTGGGCATGGAATGAGGAATAGGATACAATAAGAAGCAAAAAAACATGATTTTGGTCTACAAGGAGAACATTCATTGTCCATCAGAAAAACTGACACAAATCAAACAAAAATACCAGTGGGAATGCACTGACAGCTATAATCAGTGCCTGTCCTTGAGCACATAAAACATGAAGACTGTTCAGGGAGCAGTGAATCTTAGAGTAGGGATGATAGAGTATAAATTTGAAAGCTGAATAGGAGTTAAGTAGATGAAAGCATGCCAGTGAGGGGAACTTCTAGGAAAAAAGTGAAATTTTCCCAGGAAGAGGAAACAGCCTTTTCCCCAAAATACCTCCAGTGGAAATGGGTAAGACTTATTTGAAGAACTAAGAAGACAGGAAGAGAAAGAGCAGATGAATCTGAAGAGGTAGGCAAGGAACAAATTCACACTGGGCTCTTAAGTTTGCCTGATAGTTGCTGCCTTTTCTTTCACACAGTAGAAAGGCATGTAAAGAGTTTATCTTGGAGTGGCAAAATTAGGTTTATGTTATAACAGAGTTTGCAGTTTAGCAGTGTTTAAATATGAAACAGATTCAAATAATTTGAGGGAGTTTTGAAAAAAAAAAACACTATTTCCTCTTTGCCTTCCCATTTCAATACAGTCAATATCACCTTTGTTGAATCCTAGTTCTAGCCAATTTCAAAACTTCCCAGTGTGATTCTAATGTAAAGGTAGGCTTGAGAATCATGGATGTTAATGGTGCGGAAGATGTGGCTTGGTAAGTAGCACCTATGGCAGAGGAGGCTAAGAGGATTTGTCTTAGAGTAACTCACGGCGATCGCCAAAAATCTAGTGTCATTGGTAGAGTCTGAAAGAGAAGGGTCTATTCCTCCTTCTCCTACATCACGCTCAACATACCTGAAAAGTTTGTTCAACTCTTTGTACATCTAAGGAGGAAATAAATCAAACTGTAATTACTGCAGAGAAAATTCATGCCTGGCGATAAAAACAATCACAGCCATAATCTCAGTCATCTCACATACAATAACCCCAGGTATATTCAAATAATGGTTAAAATAATTCTATATAAAGGGATGACATAAGAACCTTTGTATCAAATAAGTCGAAGTTGGTCTTTCTTCAAACAGCAAATATAAACACCTACTATATACCAACCCTAGGCATCAGAAAAGTGGTAGAAAACTAAGCAAAAAAAAAAAAAATCCTTGTTTCATGGAGTTTGTATTCTAAGAAAGAAAAAAATTTTCTGGCTGATATAATCCTCAAAATCAGAATTTCTAATTGAACTTTGAGTCTAGCAGTGATAAGCTTTGTATCTTAGAAGACATATTGCCATTGTAATTTAAAGAAACTCTAAAAGTAGAAGTTTCTGAAAAGCAACAGAAGTCACCACTTACAAAGGAATGCAAGAAAAAGTGGCTGATAAAAAGATTCAAGAATCTACTGTCATTCATAGACTGGGAGAAGAGAGAACAAGGCCACACCAGCAAATAAGCTCAGTCTGAGAACCAGTGCCATGTATGGACTGCCGCCAGACTTGGAAGAGCCAGACCCAAGCCTCTCCCAATGAGTCAGTGCCATTTGCAGATTGGGGAGAGAGAGAGAACAATGCCATACCAGCAAGCAAGGCCAATCTGGGAACCAGTGCCATGTGTGGGCCCTTGCTAGACTGAGAACAGCCAGACCCAAGCACCTTCCAGTGCACATGCTAGCAAACAAGAAGTACCGATCACCTCCCCAACCTCCTGCATAAGCAACTGGCTTATCCAGAGAAACGCAGGCTGTGCTGATAGCTATTGAGGTGAAATGCAATTGGATACCTGTGGTGCTTTGGTGTTTCACTAACACTGCAGGTCTAGGGCCAGTGGTCTGATCATTGGTTCAGAGGATAGTGGTATGCAGTGTGACATCTGAGGGGCTCCCCGAGGGTTGTAGCCATTGTTGATTCCCTATGGTCTAGATTCAGTCACCTCTGACGAGCTGTGATAGGAAAGAGCCTGATGAGTGATCTCTGGTATCCTTTGCAAAGCTGCAAACCAAGTAGTAGAGTACTGGTTATTAGCAGTGCTTAACACTGTTTGAGCATTGACTCTGTGCCATATGCTCTCCATGCAATAAGTGTCTTCCCATGTACCATTATTTCACATAATACTCAGCACTCATACAAATGGAGAAAATGAAACATTGTCAAATACTTTTTACAAAGTTGACAATCCTGAGTAAATGTCAAGAATTTTATTTGACTCACTAATTAATGAGAGAATTGGCATGATGGTAAGACTTGTTCCAAGAGATTTTGAAGAGCTCAATATTTACATATATTAATGAAGAAATGTTTGCATGAGATTCCTAGATGTGATACAAAACAAATGATACCCTATAATATAATGTACTTTCACATTATTTTTTTACTGTCTTACTTTCTCATTGCTGAGACAAAATATCTGATGCCCAAAGTTAAGGGAGGAAAGGAAAGGTTTATTTAGTTCATACTTTGAAAAGTTTCAGTTCATAGTCCAAGGCAGGATGGCACATGGTGAAGAGGCAACAGTTCATAGCAATGGAATACAGGAAGAGCAAACAAGACAGAGAGAGAGAGAGAGAGAGAGAGAGAGAGAGAGATCTTTCTGTCCCTTTTATTGTATGCAGGCTTCTCACCCTAGGGCAGGCACAGCACTCACACTCATAATCCCAGCACTGGACCATTAATCAATCACAACCTCTAGATTCAGTCACCTCTAAAAAGCTCAGTTCCTGTGACTGCATGAGGCTTTGGGGAAACATCCAGACATAAACCATAGCAACTATAAATAAATTATTTCTTATCTTTCCTTGACAAAAAGTCTCCCATGTTAATCATTTAACTTTACTAAGCCTGGGACCAATATTCAGTAGTGAACATTGAGTTCACATATTCCTGTCAAATACTTCTTGAGAGGCTGTATTGTACAATTCTCACATATTACATCAACTAACATGACAACCTTGGGTCTTATTTTCACGTGTTCAATAATACATCTAAACATGAAAAGAATCAAGTCGTTTCCCTGAGATTTCCAACTAGTTATCTAGAAACAGGATGTCTTGCTGAGGTTTTCTCTTCATATACCCACACTGAAGACTGCTGCATAGACACATGTCAGAGGCTCCGTGGGGGTGATTTAGATCATAGCTCTGTTTTTCTTTTTTGTTAAGTCTGATCTTGGATTTTCCAGTGATTTTTTTTATTTGATTGCCTAAACATTTGTAACTCATTGGAAACTAAGAATTACTTGAACTACTTCTTTTGTTTCCCTGAAGGAAGATGGGCACAGCAAAGATGATTAATACAAAGTGAATGGTTCATTAACCACTTGGTACCATTGGCTCTAAGACAAAGACTGCAGAACTCCAGATTACACAGATAGAAATCTGATCCTTTAGAATTTATCATAACTCTTTTTTTTCCCCAAACACTTTCTTTCTCAATTTTTAGGGTTTTATTTTGCTGCTGCTGTTGTTAATTTAGGACATTGCAATGTCTGAAGCTAGGAATCACAGTGGTCTTCTATTTTTATAATTCTAAGGCTGAGATGTATGGAGGATAAGTCCGACTCTGCAGATGGTACTCTGTTCAGCCTCACGTAACAGATAGCAGATTTGATCTCACTGTTCTCCTTTCCTGTGAGTTAATCCTGAGGAAAAGTTTCCAGTATTATGTTTAGGGAATAAATGACAATTAGTGGTGTAACTGGCTTAGAGTTCCAGTAAGTCTTTAGGATGCTTTCTTATATTTAAGGGGATTTGTCTCTACTCTGCAAAGGTAAAGCAGGAACAAATGTAACTAACCAATCAAATATTTTTTCTAGTACTCTTACTAGGTGGGAGAGGACAGTTTTGCATTGATTTAAAATGTGTTTCACTTCTGCTTCATTAAAAATGTGAAATTGATTTATAAGCACTGTCATAAACAGTTCCCATGGATTATCTCAGTGGATACTGAGCCCGTCCATATGGTAAAATTGTAGTGTTATTGTTCCCATTTCACAGATGAGGAAACCCAGGGGTAGAGAAGTTAAACAAGCTCATAAGAGTTCATAGCTGGTAAGCAGCAAAGAAGTGAGACATGGGTTGCCTGCCTGAAAGCCCTAGCTGGAGGGTGGATTACATTACTTTCCCGTATTATGCTGAAATAGAGCAAACACATAGAGGAGGAGCACCATTGCCTTTTTTAGGCACAGCTCGGCATTTGCTGCCTTTGTAACTGTGCAACTCAACTTTCTAGGCCTCCATTTCCCTGTGTCAGAGGAAGGCTGGAAACAATTTGGATTGACTGGTCTCTGAGGTTCCTTCCAATTCTAAAGTTCTCTGATTCTATAATTGCATCCGTGACCTTAGATGTACAACACACACACACACACACACACAGCTTCACAAGGAAAAAGTCTAATCTGTCTGAAAGTGTCCACTAAAATTCCAAGCTAAGCCCACAACTCCTCCTAATCCTATTAATTACAGCAGCCCATTAGGAACACATGATTTTTTTAAATCTGGCAGGCCAGGGGTTTATTTTCTAAGTTGCTAGTGGGCTATGATTTTTGGAAATAAAATCTTACTACCAAAAAAAGGTAAACACTCAAAACAAATACTGCTCTCTCTAATCATCTCATTTCTGAGATGTTACCTTGACGATTTAGCTTCAGCTCCTTAGGAGACTTTTGTAGTGTGTGAAAAGAGGGGTGTTCTTCTTGGGGCTTGAGATTTCCTCTTTTTTATGGAAGAAGGAGAATGTCAAAGGTAAGTCACCAAGTCCAGCAGAAGGTACACGGGGGACATCCTGAGGGTATATCAACCAGAAGTAAACATAGGTGCTCAGAATCAGGACACAATCCAATGCGAGGTACGTTCCTTTCTCCCTTCTGCTTCCCATAACACACATCGCACCAACCTGGAAAATATTCCATTTTGGACCAGCACAGTTACAAAGCAGAGAGCAACAAAAGTGCCTGAAAAATAATTGCGTTCTTTTTAGTTGCTGCAACCACAGGTGTACTATGGTTGAGGGGACAGCTCTGTAGGACCAGACCAGTCTGGAAATGCTAAAAATATTGTTCCCCCTCCAGCAATTGAAATTTTGAGCAAAGACTCAGGAAGCGGCAGGTAGGGAGATCAAATTAGAATTCATATCTCTCAGCTGTAATAAGCTCGCTATCAAACCAGGCGAGAGCGCTCAGGGCTAACAGGGGTCAGCTGGGGACTCCATGTGATAGTAGGAGTAAGTTAAAAAGGAGCCCCGTAGAGCTGAGGAAGGAGAGGATTTAACTCCAGCATCTGGCATCCCAGAGCAGGGCCCGTGTGGAGATTGGCTGAACAATCCCAGTTCCTTCTGAAAGCCCTTTCCTGGCCATAAGAGCCCAGCAGAAGCCATGAGCAGCACTGTTGCAGGGAGCAGGGAGCGAGGCAGTCCCTTGACACATGTTTCCCGTGGATAGCTGGAGACAGCCCAGTAGCTGCGAGTCAGCCTGCTAAAGCCAGATTGAAGTATAGACAGAGTAGGGTTTCAAAGCAGCCCGAAAAAGAACGGGAATGCTGTTCAGGAAATTCTTCAGGCATGGGCAGGGACTTGGCTACAGTTCTGCAGTTGGAAAATCTGACTGGGGCAGCTTGTGAACACAGGCAGGGCCTGCTCGCACGCCGCAGGCTGAGTGGCTGCCTCCTTCCCAGCTGCCCAGCACACCCAGGATCGCGGGGGTTGCCATCAGCAGCCTTGTGAAAGTCAGGAGGTAGGATACCTTTCAGTTCTTGCATGTCTGTGCCTCTCTGCACTTTCTGAGCCTGCTGCCTTTGGTTTGCTTGAGGCGATCTGAGTGTGTGTGTGTGTGTGTGTGTGTGTGTGAATTAACAAGTTAGAAGTGAATCCTTTAAGAATTCAATGAGGAGTTCTAATCTTCGCTCCCTTCAAGATCTGATTTTCAGCAAGGCAGGGGCACTTTTGAAAGTTACGAGTTAGCTGCTAAGGCTATGGTGAAGAGGGAAAGTATGTGGACTCCCTTGCGCTGTCACCCTGCTCCTGCGGTCTGTAACTTTTTCTTTCCTACATGAAGGGACTGTTCATTTGTAGTAAACTTAACTCTACATGGACTTGTCTGTGTTCCTTTGCTTCAAAAGAGTTTTAAAGGGGTGTTTTAGCAGGAAATGGCTCTCGTTTTTTGGAGGGAATCGGAGTTGGAGGTTTCTATTTTGGATCACACTTTCAGTGTGTAGAAGCAGATATAGGGTTATAAGTTTCTGGCGTCTTTTTATTTACATACGGGATTTTGACTGTCATTCTGTGAGGCTTGGATGTCAGCGGTATATTTGCCTAGAAATGTGTTGGATTGTAATTTGGTTTCTGTGATCGTTTCCAGCTTTTTCCGTGGAACAGTCAGTTTTCCTCTGAAACCTGTCATGCTAAGACCGTACAGAAGGCAGTAATTCATTCAAAGTCCTTATTAAAAAGTGTAGTCATGTGTGTTATTTTATTGATCAGTTGGTTTTATTTTATACCTAACTGAAAATAGTGCTTTTAAAACAATTTAAATAATTATCAGCCAGGTTGGGATCTGTTTTTCTTTTCAGTGTAAGTTTTCCCTTAAGCGTATTTTGTAATACAATTTTTTTTTTACCTCCCAAGACATTTTTTATACACTTAGTATTTAGAATGTACACAAGACAGTAGAATAGAGTTTAAGAGACTGGTTCAGCTCAGATATAACTATTAAATTTCACTATTGCTAATGACTAGACCTTTTGGGGTGAATTTTTATGAAAACATGTGACTTTTTGACACTGTTCTGAAATCTCTAGACATGTGGCTCACAGTGACAGCTCTGTGAGTGAGTTTAAGGGACAGGTATAGGGTATGGCTGAGGTATTTCTTTGTCAGTGTAGACCTAGTGTGGGTAGCCAGAAGTTTGTCCTATTGGTAGAAGATCAGGATTGTTAGCCAGCAATTATTTTTTCTGTACACATTTGTACTTGGAGGAGGGAAATGGTGTAGGACTGGGAATAGGATATTTTGTTCCAGTGCTGGCTTGCAAAAGGTTTCTTTATTAAGCTCATTTATGTGTTAGGCGGGGGTGGGGCAGAGGCTTTAGAATTGCAGGATTCCCTACAAAGCAGGCAGTGCGTTTAGAAGTCAGGGCAGACTGTGACTTTTTCCCCTAACACCAATGCAGATTAAGAGCTGACATGAGCCATAGCCAAACCCACTACCAGTGAAAAAGGAGACTTCAGTGAGCTCAAATGTCATACCCCTCTAAATTTAGTGCTTGTCAAGGGTTCAGCAGAAAGAGGCGTGAAACAGCAACTCCAGGTTGCAGGATTATGGAGAAGGGTGGATGGAAATTAGAAGAAACTCTTTCTCTCTGTTAGAAATAAGGAAAAAAATAGCAAACTTCCTTGACGTTTGAAAGGGGAAAACATAACATCAGTAAAGAGGATAGGAAAGAAGAAATCTGGGCAGAGGTGGAGGCAGTAAGGAAAGAAGGCTGGCCAGACCACAGACTGGGCAAGGCAGGCAGAGAGAGGGGACCTTTGTGCAGGAATGGAGAGTGCCTCGCCTTTTGGAAACAAAGCCCAGCAGGCACTGACTTGCTGGGCTCCAAGTGTGCAGGTAAATCAGGACCCCACTGCAAAAGATCCTCTTCTCCTCACAGTGGGAGAGCTGATGGTCAGTCCATCCTGCTGTGGCTTCTGGAAGTAATCAGAAAGCACAGTTTGTAAGAATAACTCCACCCCAGAGCTCAGGTTTCCCAAGCAGGGAGGGAGCAAATTCTTCAAGGCCTTATTTTTAACCGGTATTTGTTTCTTGGGGAGATATTTCTGCCACAGGCCTTGAGTGAAGGGACCAGGTGGGAAGAGGTGAGTGACAACTGTTGGTAAAGCTTGTTGTTCAAAACCCTGCCTGTGGTCATTTTAGTAAGACAAATTTTTGGTAGAGAAGATGGGGCTATTTTGTTTTATTCTGACAAAGAAGTTTAATTTTTATTTAAATAAAAGTCTTTATGGGCAATTACTGCATTTTTGTTGTAGACAGATTCTGCAAAGAAACAAAGCCAATAGACCACCCAGTATACATAAAAGAGAAATTTATTATGGTTATTGGCTCACACAGTTATAGAGGCCAAGAGAGTCCATGACCATCTGCAGTTAGGAGACCCAGGAAGTGCAATGGTATCATTCAGTCCAAGTCTGAAGGCCTGGACACCGGGGTAATGATGGCAGAACTACAGTACAAGGGGACCTAAGCATTGAAGAAGCAGGAGGGAGAACAGTGGTAGGGACCACACGGATGTCACCTCTGGAATCTGAGGAGCATGTGCTGGCTCAAGGACAGGAAGAGAACTGGCCTTCCCTCTGCCTCTGTAGACTCTGTCTGAACCTCAATTGAATGCGTGGTACCCACCTATACTGGTGAGGACCCTCTTCTCTCAGTCTACTGATCCTCATGCTGGTCTCTCACGGAGATGTTCTCATAGACATTACCTCTAAGTAATGTTTTACCAGCTCTCTGGGAATCCCTTCACCCAGGCAAGTTGAAAAATAAAATCAGTGACCACACTGATGAAAGTGGCACTGACTTTATAAGATGAGAAAATTTGTAGAATCATAGACTTGAGCAGCTGGAAGGGACTTGGGCTGCCTTCTAGCTCAGTATTTCTTGATTGCAGTAACATACAGATTAATAGATGAAGAAAGACTGTTGTCTCTTTGTTGACTTAATTTTAAAATATGTACAAACAGGGAAAACTCACACAGTGATTATCTGTTTATTCAATCTTTTATATTTTCCTGAAAAAATATAACTGACAAATAATTGTGTGTATGTAAAGGATAACACACACTTTAGAAAACAAAACCTGTGTACACACTAAAGATTCATTTGAGCTAATTAACATATCCCTTTAACTGCTTATCATATCTTCATAAGAAAGTTAAAAATTATTCTTTTAGAAATTTTTGTAATATACCTATGTGTCTAGACTCACAGAAATTTCTGAATTAAACACAGAGAAAATATATAATCAGATTATTAACAATGATATGAGGTAGAGGATGTTTTACTGGACTTTAAAATGGCTTACAGCATAAACAAAGGAGTAACAGTAACCTGGAGTTATTTTAATTTTTAGCATTTTCATATTTATGTGTCTTGGAAAGGTTGGGGTTTGTTTGTTTGTCTTTTGAAATTTACTTTCACTTCTGTGCCATGATGTTCCTTGACCTGAACCTGAAAAGAAATGTGCTTTCTCATTATTTATGAGCATCAGAATAGGATTGCTGGGGCCAGGATGAGCATACAGTGCAGTAGGAGCCTTTATTGCTAAGGCAGGTCTCTAGTTCACAGAACAGACTTTGAGTAAAGAAGCAAATAAAATAATTTAAGGAGAGAACTCCCAGATCCTTGGGAAGCTCCGAGGATCGCGGGTGGGTGGTTGTGTATGTTATGAGGTGCAGTTCCTGACCAGTTCTGGGTTTAGAGAAGAATCCTTTTTGGAAATTTTAGAGGGAATGACTTTAGAAATACTTCTGTCTGAATTTCTGATGTACCCCAGATATTTTTGTTTCCTATATTAGGATTTTGCAAGAACTTTCATTTAAAAGAGGCTTTTGATGTCAGCGAAGACTGCATTTGGCTGCAAGTAACTAAGCCTTGCACAAAGAGGTCTCAACACGAATGAGGCTTTTTGTGCATACAGACGTAGATCAGCCTGTCACTGCCTAGGACTATAGTGACATCTGAGCCATAGCCAGCAGAGCTTCCCCCATCAGCATTTAAACTTATCACAACATTCTCATCTCCAGGTGTCTCGCTCCTGATTGGAGGGAGGAAAAAGTACATATTATGTAGACTGACTCAGTAATGGCAGATGAGTTATAGTTTGGAGACCATGCTAGATCAGGTAACATTACAGTGGAATATTATTATTAGAAAATCTCTTGGAAACCTCCTGGTTTATCTATACCTACTTTCTCTGAGATTGTGTGGGGAGAATTCTCAAATTTCTGAAGACTCCTCCTCCATGATTTGTTGAGGCCAGCTAGGAGCGGTCCACAGAACTGCCCTTTTTAGACACTGCTGTGGCTGAGTCTCTCATCTACTGTAGGAATCCTTGGACAGCTCTAGTGAAAGATACCACCAGATGTAAAGCAAAGCCTTCAGTGGCGGTGAGCCTCATGGTGCCACAAGGCAGTCTCTGGTGGTGGTTCCCTTTTAAAGCTTTACCAAATTGAGCCAAATGTGCTTCTTCATAATTTGTGACCTGTTGTCCATATCACTGCTTCTCAGGCCCCCTCTGAGGTTGATGATGGTCTTTGGTGCAGAATTGGGCTTGGGAGAGAGACTATATCTCGACTTGTTTGAAAATCTTGGATTCTCAGGATGTCAGTTTTTAAAGGTGTCAGATTGTTCTCAGATGTGTTCTGTTTCTCAAAACCTATGATAGTTTTAATTCTAAGACTCTCCTCTTGGTTTAAGAATGTTTGCCTTCCTTTCTCAAAGCTGGACATTTTAGGGTACGTTCCCCCTCCATTTTTTTTTATCATCTTTACCATCTCTGAAAAATGCTAGTTAATCTCCTCCTCACAAAAGCGTGTTTTTGTTACTTCAACTGCAGTCTTCTGAGCAATGCTGTCTCCAGTGACCAGGACACTGTCCATCTATTAAGTCAGGAGAAGAGGTTCATTGTCTGGGAGAGAAAGCACAGCAGAGAAACACAAATGGGTGATGGGGGTCACCTTGCAGCAGCAGGACAGTGATAATTTTATGACTGCGTCCAGGCTCATAGACAAAGATTGGGATTCAGCCTATGTGACCATGTGCAGGTGTTATCATCTTCCTTAACTTCATTGCTTCTATTCGGTTTCTAAATATCTGCCTTAGAGTGCGTAATGACTATGATTCACTTCATATCGTGCCTTATAAACGGGAAGCACAGAACATGGGTACACGTGGCGTTATTGCTAGGTAGGGTAGGTAGCACCAGCCAAACTGAAAAAGAAAATGAAACAGGCAGATCCAGAAAAATAAGAGTTGAGCTAGTCAGCAAAGAAGAGAATGTTTTATATCACCCTGTCCAGTTACTTTTCTGTGTCACCTGAATTTCTCTACAGATGATGCACGGAAAGGTGACTGTCTTCATTATTGTTTCAAATACCTTTTGCAGTGTGTGAATGGCCTTCTATAAAGGAAAACATTTAAGCTGTGACCCCTGACTTGCCTCTCAAACAGGTCTGCAGGACTGGAGGAGGAACATGTCACCACGGCTCACTTTCCATATAAATCCTCAGAGACTAGTGTCCTGGAAAACCCTTCCTTGTGGTTGTACTAATGGAGCTCAGAACATGCAGGTGGATGTGGTTGGAATTACTTTGTTTCTTTTTTAACTGATAAAGCAATGCCACCTATGAAAACTAGCAGAATTTCCTGATACAAACTAAATTGCCAAGGATCAAACTCCCTTCCCTTGCCAGGGTGACAGGATCAGACTCTCACAAGAGCGCCCTGACTTCCATATGACATGTTCTGAATGCCTGAAAACCCTGCTGTTACTTGCCAGTGTTGAACTAGTCAGTCATTGAAGCTGCTTTGATAGAGCTTCGAGTAAATAAATAGCAGGGCTTGCTCCCTTCTTCAGGAAAATTATTCAGCAGCATCTTGTACTAACCCTGAATGGGGTTGCAGTCCCCGGCATGATGTATTTAATGAAGAAAAACGGCTTAAGGGTAGACAGCAGAAACAATGGGAGAGCAGATCCGTGCTGTTTCTGTTTTCTCATGCTTTACCTACAGCTGTCTTCCTTCCTGCCCTGTTAGTAGGTTGTTGCTAGCACTTCCCTTTTGTTGCTTTCTCTTGAAAGGTGCTTTTCTGTCTGTTACTTGATATGTGCTTGCCAGCATTGTTATCTCCTTGCCTCCACGGGTCTGAGTATTGGTAACAGGCCGGAATCTGGACAGCATGATTTTTATCATGTCTTGACAAACATTAACTTCTCAAGTTGGCTTCATCCTTTAAAGCTCTATGGCCTTACTTCTGTCTCTGACAGTGTTGCTCCTCTTGCTCCCAGACTGAGGATCCAAACAGCAGGTCAGAAGCCAGCAGCCCACGGGCTGACCTGTGACCTGTGGGTACATTTGGCTTACAAAGTGTGTGTGTGTGCGTGTGTGCACGTGCACGCGCAGGGGAGGTTGTTTAAATAGTTTCAAAGCATTTAAACATCCAAAGATAGCATCTAAAATTTTAAAATGCTACAGATGGCATCCATAGCCTAAGCTGTCAGAGTGCAGTGTTGGAGGGTTTGGGCAGATCCTGTCCATTTAAGTAACACGTGCCCGCTTGATTCACTGGCTTCATCTTTTCTCTTTACTTCCCGCAGTGTTGGAGATGGACCTCGGGAACCAACGCATGCTCTATCACTGAGCTACACCCCAGCTTTAAGACCACCAGTACCTCAGTCAGCTCAGTTTTTCTCAGTAGTTTCTGAACTGAACAACAGAACACAATGATTTGAGCAACAATTTTGAGTTCTCCCAAAAGTGGTGGGAAGAGTGCTATTTTAGGAGAAAAACTGGGCCATAATTAAGTTATTGCTTAATACTCTCTCAGACCACCATTGAGATGGGGTAAATGTCTGTTGAGAAAGAGGTACTGGAAGACAATGTGGTAGCCCAAGCTGAAGTCTCAAATTTAGATATTTCTTGGAATAACCACTGGATAGGCCTGCAGGTCAGAGGAAAAGATTTAAATATGTTTGCAATGAAAATAGTCCCTAGCTACAGAGATGGGAGTTGCTTAAGACAGGGACTAAGAACATTCTAGAGGGATGGAAATGTTGTATGCCATGTTTGAATGCTGTTTACAAAGAAATGCAGATTTCTAAAGTTCTTTGAGTGCTACTCTTAATATGTCTCTATCAAACAAATTATAAAATTGCTTACAAGATAAGCACATTGTAGATATACATGCATGGGGCATACACATCCATACATGGAAGCATGCAAAGAACACTGTCATGTACTGTCATGTGGGTTGTTTCTGGAATATTTGACTTAAGAAAAAAGATAAAATGACTAAAAATGTGCCAATCCTCTCAGACCACAGATTTCATTTCCAGCTTTTGTGAGCATAGGTAACAGTTAAAGATCCTTGCCAAATAATTGTCAAGGAAAAGTCTACTCGATCAATGCTAATTTTATGGAACTATTCAGTCACTATAGAAGGATGTGCCTAAATTGTTATGGCTATTTTTTTCATGACACTATAAAAATTTATGGATTTTAGAGACATACCAAATATGGTTTATTTCCTGGGAGAAATTCCTATTCATAAAGTAGCATGCACCCTGAATGAATTACTGTAGTTATTGAATAACTACTCAATAATTTGACTTTAATATCCATGTTGAGAAATTCTAGCTCAAACAATTATAAAAATATTTTTTTAATTAGTAGTTGTGTTCTGTGAAATTACTCAAATACATCTGGGAGAATTTCACACAAAAATTAAGACAATAGATTTTTCATTTACTTTGTGTCCAAATTTGTCTGTTCTGTCTCTCGCTCTGTCTCTGTCTGTCTGTCTGTCTGTCTTTCTTTCTTTCTTTTTTGTTGTGTGCACATGTATCATGATAGTGTTTGAATCAAGAAGTGCTCTAGGGCTGGGGATTTAGCTCAGCAGCATAAGCACCTGCCTGGCAAGTGCAAGGTTGTGAGTTCAATCCCTGGTACAAAAAAAAAAAAAGTGCTGTAATACTGAACTACATCTCCAACATTTTTCATTTTGAGACAGGGTCTCACTGAGTTACCCTAAGCTAAATTTGAACTTGTAATCCTCCTGCCTCAGTCTTGTGTTTAAATTACCAAGCTGAATAACTTTAGGCAGGTCACCTGACCATTCTGTTGCTCAGTTTCCTCATCTATAAAATATGGATAGTTGTAGTGTATATCTTGAAACCATATGTCTGTGACAAATATGTAAAAATTGCAAGTATCTGGCTCATAGGTACCGTTGCACAAGTATTTATTGTAATTTATGGATATGTTCTTAATGTTAGAAAACTGATGGTTTTGTTGTGATATGTCTGACTCTTGTTTAAAAGGGCAGGTATGTGGTGGTTGTTAAAATTAATGTAAGAAAAGAGTTCAAGCAAAAAAGATCGAAGCCACAACTTCTGGGAAGCACTGGTTTTCAGTTTAGCCAACTTTGCTTTTGTCAGTGACTTGCTTTTCAATCTTGATTAAGTCATTTCAACTCCCTAAATTTGGTTTTCTCATCTGTTAAATAAAGATTGAGACTTTATATTCTCCACGTTCCCTTCAGCTCCTATGTCTCACTCTCTTGATCTTAAGTATTTGAGTCGTGTTCATTATTATTTTATGACACAGCTTGGTGTTTAAGTCACAGGGGAGCCGTAGTAGCTGGACTGTGATTATCATTATCTGGCTTGTCAGAAACATCCATGGGGACTTCAAAGCACTGGGCTTGTACAACTGAAGCATTGGTTTTGATGATCGAACTGTGGAGGTGCCCTGGTGTGGTACATGCAGCATCCTTTGCTTATGAAAATGTCATCAGTAAAGCTGTGATCAGGTGTATGAACTTGTTCTCTGTACAAGGGTATTCATTTTACACGTTTGTTTCTGGCCCTCAACTTTCAAAGTGAAGCACCAGGTTTAGAATGATGTATCTGAGTTTCTTTGATCAACTGTTACCTCCTCCATGAGGTTATGCCCAGCATTTTTGTCTTTTTCCAAAGCCCTCATCCAGTAACAAAAATATAATAGGTATGGTGGTTTTCACACTTCCTATTTACCTTCCCGTCACTGCCTTGGGCCGTCTAATGAGGACTAGGATCACTGCTTTTGCTAATTGTAGTTTCCCAAGTACCCAGAACAGTGCTGCAGAATGACTTATGAGAAAACCAGTGCATGGCAAGAGGAGGTGACAGGGTTTGCAATTTTTTCATAGTATTCAGGATCAATCCAAGGGTTATTGTGTCACACTGTCATATCCTCAGCCCTTTTTAATATTTTAAATTTTGAGCCAGGTTCTCCCTACATTGCCCAAGGTAGCCTAAAACTTGCTATTTTCCCTCCGCTTCCAGGGTTGGTTTATGTACTTTTAAATGCATTCCACACTAAACACACCTCCATGACAACCACAAGCATCTTGTACTGTATTAAAGGAAAGGTTAGTTTCTGTCTTATTTATGTGCAATAGAAAGAAAACGGGGTCGGACTTTGAGTCCAGACCCTAACCGATGTCCTAGTTAGGGGTTTGTGAGAATCTTGCTGTGTTCCTGGAGACCATGGTTTCTTTATTTATGAAACTGTCATATTGGTCTCATATTGGTCTCCCAGGGTGTTGTCAGTAGTGGATGCTCTTGTATGCCCAATACTGTCTAGTACAAATATGTATATGCGTATCACAGATACACTTCTGTCAGTAACTATTTCACGGGCGCTCACCCTTCTGCATCTCTATGATGGGAAAATCCCACCCTGATTCACCAGAGATAAGTATTTCATATTTAAAGGCAAAGCATATGTTTGCAATACTGGTATGTGGGAGACTTACGCATTTCCGTCTCTAGGCCTGGTCTTCTTCCCTTAGATTCCAGACTCGTTTCATGTGGCATTGTGGTACCGGTCTTTGGAGTCCTATAGACATTTAAAAATTAACAGAACTATCTACTCTCCTCCCTCTACTCACACCATTCGTCTTGTGCCTTGTAAGCTTTGTGTCACAGCATAGCCCAAGCCACATCCTGATGAATGTCACCCTCACTCACTTGGGAACTTTGACATCTATCTTGACGCCTGCCTTTAGTCACACCATGGCTCTGTTTATCCAATTGATTCCACATCCAGGACCTCTGCACCTTTTCTGCCACCTCTGTGCAGGTCTAGGCTACTGTTCCCTCTGCCCTGGTGATTGTGACAGTCCTGGGTCCTGCTTTCTACATATCCATTTTCTTCCTTGAAAGCGTGTTCCTAGAGAACAGCCAAAGTGCTCCAAAAGAGAAAGGCTGAGCATCTCATCTCATAGTTCAACTCTCCTCTGGTTATTTCAGTCAGTCCCTTACTTAGGCTTTCTACTGTGGCTTGTGAAACCTATACCTCCTGCCACTACCCAAATTTGTTTTCAAATACTCCCCGCTTCTGCTGTCCTCTAGACACATCCTTCACGCGTGCAAGCAAGCCCTCGGCACCGTACCTTGGCCTGGCTGGCACTGTTCTCTCCAGTGGGTCACCTCCCCCAGAAGCTGTCACACTTTCCTTTCTTTTTCTTTCATATTTTTTTCTCAAATCTCTGCAGTGCAGAGGGACAAGAGTGCTCTGACATCAGCAGAGCTCCCCAGAACTGTCTGTCTCTTGCTGCTTTAGCTCTTCCTTCATAAGACTGATTTCTAAGCATAAATACAATGAGTCCCATATCTGTTTATCCGTGTACTTCCTCCAATAATACCAAAGTGCTAAGATAGGCAGGGAGGTGATCTTGTTACTGCTGGATGGCTACTGCCAGCCCCTGGTAGAACCTGGAAAATATTCATTGGTTTAAAGAATCATAGGTAGCAGAAAAACTATAGAAAACAACTCAATGTTAACTCTAAGCAGTCAGTTAACATATACAAGTTATAATTGAAAGATATAGTGAGTGGTGAAAAAAAATGGTCAAGGACACGTTGCTATTATTCCTTCTCAAAGTATTCCTCTCCAGTGCACTTAGCCTGGCATTCTTGCCACTTTCTGAAACAGATACGGAAGTCCTCGTTAGTGTCTTTAGTAGTGCTAAGGTAGCTACTTCAGTATCTTGGATCTATTCAAGGTACCTGTCATGGTCCTTTTGACTTTGGGGATGAGCTAGAAGTCACACTGCACCAGATCCAGTGCATGAGAAGACACTGAAGTTTTTTACAAATCTGAAATTTTGTTGCATGGCACTGAGCATAGAATTCCCTGTTTTTTATCACACCTCATAAAGACACATGGGAAAGAGGACTTGCAGAACTGTTTTTTAGAAAGTAATAAGAAGAGTAGAAGTTTGTTCAAGTCACTGTAGAGCGTGTTGGTGGGTACTATGGCCATGAGTCTTCTGTTGGAATAAGTTTTTAAAATTTAAACATTCATGCATTTTGATCATGGCCTGTTTATTTATTTATATTCATGTAATTTAAAATGGTCTACCTTTTTAAAATATCCGTTTTGGTATCTTTGAGGCAGGGCTTTTAGTTGGATATATTCAGTAGGGCAAGTTAGAAGTGGAACAATGTATAAAATATGCTCTTTTTTCCTCTTTACTTTATTGGTACCTTTCACGTATATGCAGTGATCACATGCATCCTAGTGAATCTGCACCTGCCCGTGGTATATCTTGCCTCCACCTTCTCTTCCCAGTCTCTCCCCTGCCTTAAGCTTCCTTTCCTCTCTTTATTTACAAAATCTTTGTTTCCATTTTTCATATTTTTTCTTGTTCCTTCCTTCCTTTCCTTCTCTTCCCTCCCTTGAACATTTTCTTCTCATTTGAACATTTTCTTCTCATTGCTCTTGTTAGTGTAAAAAAACAAATAAATATGCTTTGAACATATGTATTGAACGAAGCTTCTCTATACTGGGTAAATATTTCTATTAGGTTTGTGATGGTTAAACTTAGTGATGAGTTTTCTCACTTTCGGTGCTCCCTGGAGGATGGATAAAACAAACATGTGGGTTTCCACACAATCGTAGTAACTGCGGGTGTTGTACAGTGAAAGCCCCTCCCCCCACAGCCACACTTTGGGTCCTCCCTCTGGAGCTCTTTTGGTGCCAGTCCTCCAGCGTCCTCTTCAGGCCTTGCTGTGCAAACTTGCGATCTCTGGCCTCCATTTATTGTCACCTTACCAGAATGGCCTCCCATACACAGTATGGGTCACTTCCTGTTTTTGATGGGACTCCTGCTTCCTTTCCAGCACCTAAATTTTTCTTGTGCTTCCTTGTTGGTGGTTCACATCTCCAATTAATGAGGGAGCTGAATGAAAACAGAAATGGGATCATTCTCTTCCTTTTGAAGATCTGTATATCCCAGGAATTACTGTGCTGGCAGGTCTGTAGTAGATGGTCAAAAAGGATCTTTACTGTTGGAAAGATAGTTAAGGGTCGTAGGTTTCCTTGAAATGTAGGCCTCTGCTTTTTCCTGTTTCCCTCCCTGAAGGAGAACTGTACTCGCTCGCCTGGTGATAAATGCCCTTCTGGAACAAGATAAGCTCAACTGTGATGAGCAGCAGAGCCGAGCAGGCATTAGTATGACGCTGCTGGTGCCTTCTAGTGCTCACCTCTTCTCTACTTATAGAATTGATGAAGGTCCATTAAATGGTGCAGGCTAAAAAGAAAAAATCATCCAGAAACCTGCTGGCACTGATGTGTCTGTAAGAAAGTTTACTTTTTTTTTTTTTTTTTTTTGAGGTCATCCCTGAAAACGTAATGTATTCTCACCCCACAGATTGATAATGTAGCTACTGTAACTGCTTTCCAGATAGCTATCTTAGAGGGATGGAAATTCCTTTTTCCTCCTAAAAAGAATTCTGCTAGAACTAAAACACTGAATGCAGATAGAAAGTGATGGTTCCTAATAGTGTTAGACTGGAATATGTCACTTATGCTTACACAGGACATGACCTGTGTGTGTCTCTGCCCCAAGACTTTCCATTGTTTATGTACCTGCCAAAGAAATGTAGGAAAGACAACAAAAATTTTCATAGTAGCTGTTTGATAACTACTAGTTAGAGAAAGAGGAGCCAGCATAGTATAAAATTAATGACCCCGGAGTCTGACCAGACCAGTACCTTTGTTTAGGATGTCAAGGTTTGTCAAGCAGTGAGAGGCTCGCTCTGAAGCTCAGTGTCTCTTCTTTAATTAGAAGGACGGCAGCTACATGGTTGCAAACAGCCCATAGGCTAGGCCTGGCTTCAGGATTTTTACATAAAGAGTAAGGTCTGTACAGAGGTCATAGGGTTTCTGGAATGTTGTTGGGTCATTATGGACTACTAAGAAAGTGGCATGGACGTTAGCAGTTGGTGTTGGCAGCAGGGTCTAAAGTGAAAATGCACTGCGTGACCTAGCAGCATGTTTTTCACAAGTCAGTGTCCTACAATGGATCTTTGCCTGGAGCTTGTCACAATCCATTCATATCAGGCCCTTGATTCTTTGTTATAGGACCCCAGGTGTAAACATCTGAATGCCAGCAGCCATCCTGCTGGAGTTCTCAAAAGCATGCTGTAGTAATACGTCCATTGAGAATGACGTCTTTTGAAAACTTCACATCAATTATTTTTGATGACAAATTAGCTTGGACTCACAGACCTGTATACTACCACACTGCTTTGACAATGAATAACATATTCCCCTCCAGTGGCAGAAAAAACAGGAAGTTTTCTATGTTCTTTTTTGGGAAATGAGAAACATTATTTATAAGTTAACTGGATTTGTTTAGCAACATGCAAACACTGAAAATAGCCTCATGCAGAAATAGTGCTTTGGATTTATGCACACGTAGCTTACCATGCATAATCGCCTGTGCCTTTGGAAAAGGAAAGGTTTGTAAGTTCTCATTTCTTCCCTTCTGATACCATAGGCATTCATTTACTTCCTGCTAGAGGATGCTTTGGTATTTAACATTGCCTTCACTTTTATTTCTTCATTCACAGAACAAATACATGCTAACAGTGATACATTTTAGGTGATATTGGTGTTCAAGGAAGTTTTAGACAATAAAATTGAGCCTATATTTAGAAAAATGAAATATATAAATAATTTAAAGCCATACTAACCAACGTGGAAAAAATCTCAACAAACTGATGGACATTACTTTTGTCTTGTGATTGAGATGGGCACATTTGGAGATTGACTCCTTTTTAAAATTCACCGCATAGATGCAAGGAAGCCCCTTGCGGAGTGTTTTATATTGGTTTAGATTCATTTTGCTGAGTTATTCAGCTTTTTTGGAGTATACTGAATGCATGATTATTATAAAGGGTGGAAAAAGTTGTTATTCATCATCAGGCAATAAATACTTATTTTATAACTGTGACAGTTCAGACACTGCTATCTGCCTCCTAGAATTTTAAATCAGATGATCTTGCCTTTGTTTCATCTACTGCCGTGGTGTTTTACTGCCTCTTCAGCAGCCTCTGATGGTCTTATGCTGATCTCCAAGGCTCCTCTGATCCCAGCCAGTGTCTTCATCTTCATCTCATGCCCAGCTCCTCTTCATCTTTATCAAGCCTGTTGTGCTGCTGGCTTTGGATGCGTTGGAGCCTTGCCTTCGATTTCTTCCGTCTTCTTGCAATTCTGCTTTACCCCCATCTTCACTTTGGTACCCTTTGAGTCTCAGTTCAAATGTTGCATCTTCACAGAGATCTCTCTGGGCCAGTCATTTTCCATAGAGTAGCTGCCACCTTATTACACTTTCTTTGATATTGCTAGCTAGATGTTCGCACAGGCACATTATCACAACTCCTTCTATTTCTTTATGTATTGACAGTGTCCAATGTAAACACACCATGAGCTTCTTAAAGGCAGGGTCACTTTTGCTACATTCAGTATCTTGAGAATCTGGTACAGTATATATGGAATTTGATCAATGCTCTGTGATGATGTGATGATCAGATGCATGAAAAAACATTTTAATAATTTCAGTGTCTGATGGTACTGGAGTTAAAAGTGGTAAGATGACTGTTGTTTTTCTAGAAGCACAAAAGGAGAAACGTTGAACATTGTTTCCCGGAGAAAAGGGGGAGAACACTGACTCAGGACAGGACCTTGGAAAAGAGAGAGAGGGGAAAGTGAAAGTGTTGAAAAAGAGCCCTGGGCTGGCTGGGTCACAATGCAAAAGGAAGATGAAAGTTGTCAGTGGGAAGGGAAGTTTCCACTCCTCAGATCTTCAGAAGTCCAAGGATAGTGGGCATGTTAAAAAGTACACTGAATGTTAATGACTCACTTTTTAATGTTCCATTTCCAACGGATGAAAGCATGTCTTTCTTAGAACTAACAAGGATCTGGGAACTCTGGGAAGCAGTGAGCATAAAATGAAACAAATAAATAGACACATGAAACAAAACACTAAGGATAAACTGAGGGTGTTTATTGGTTTGAATGACAGTAAAGATTTGTACCTATTTAATGATCAAGATGCTAAAACTATAACAGTCTAATTTTAAATATACCACTGCACTTACTCTATACCTTGGCTTTATTAACTGTTAAATAATGATACTATTGACAATGACTTCCTTGAAACTTTTCTATCAGGATGTGAGAATTGTATAGAAAATGACTTGGCAAGAGTTAAAGAGATCAATGAAATTGGTAGTAAGTTTTTTTTTTTTTAAACAATTATTCAACTCAAGAGGGCAGGACAATACCTACACTCCTCTAACAATTAACTTCAAAAGCAAATAAACTTCTGGATGAGTGTGAGGGCAATGAAAGCCTCAGGATAGGAAGGCAGCAAAAGTGTGAAGGACAAAAAAAAGAAGTGTTTATGTAGGGAGGGGAGAGGAAGATGGATGATGCAGGCCAAAGACATTAGAGGGAGAAAAGATGGGCCTGGGGTTCATCTCTGCACTGGGCTGACTTTATGACTTCAAAGCATGTTCCCTGAGGTACCTGCATCAGTATCAAGTTTACATTTGTCAAATGTAACTGGCTGGGGATATGGCTCAGTAGCAGAGTACCTGCCTGGCAAATGAGAGGTCCTGAGTTCAATTCCCAGTATCAAGTAAATAAATAAATAAAAGATCAGCCAGTTTTCTAGGGCTGGGGATTTAGCTCAGTGGCATAAGCACCTGCCTGGCAAGTGTGAGGTCGTGAGTTCAATCCCTGGTACCGTTAAAAAAAAAAGGGGGGGGTGTCAAATGTATGTATATTTCTGAGGCACAGCTCAGCCTTAGTGAGTTTGAACTCTCGGTGAGTTTTAACTCTCGGTGTGAGATATAAGGATCTGTATTTCCCAAAATGATTCCTTGGATCCTAAATTCTGAAAAATCTCTCCCAATGGAGCTGAGACAATTGCACATCCCACTGAGTCCAGCTTGGCAGCAGTGTCTGTGGCCAGGTGGTACCGAACTCTTGGTATATGCTTAGGACGCTTGATGGGCAGGACCCAGAGGATCTGGGATTTCTGAGGCTAAAAGCTTAAATAATGGGAGTGGCTGCTTTAAGAAAAAAAAAATTAATTTAGTAGTGAAAAACTTCAGCTTAAACCATATGAACTTAGAATGAGAGATGAAATTAAAGTATTATTTTTTAAAAGGTAACATCACAAAATTTAGAATAATATTGTTAGTAATTAACTATCTTGTAGATTTCTATATAGTTTAGTGGTAGAAGCTTTAACTACCTCTTCACAAGACAGCTAGGCAGGGAGTGATGGTGGCAAATAGTTAATAGAAGGGTAATTATCTCCTCTGGCAGTTTTGACAAGCTTTTTAATTAGGATGATTATGATACATAAAGTTTGCAGCTTTACATGGTGAAACACCTGGTATACCTAATCTATAAGCATGAGTGTTCTGATTCTGTTTTCTGTGATTTCTATAAAGAAAAATGTGTGGAGCATTCATTATTATATATAATGAATTGGAGATTCTTGACAGAAAAGAATTTCCATTTTGAGTGAATGTCAGTGAAAATTGAATTCTACAATTAAAATTTTACACATCTAAAAATTTCCTGTTCCCATTCCCTCTGCCAGCACCATAGTATTTCTGTGCTGGCCACTCTGACTCATATTCACCTTGAAGTTTGTCCTTTGGGTCTGGTACGTTTTTGTCATTATGCTTGGGGAACTTGTGTTCTAGGCATATTCCTGGAAGGCACAGCTTTACCAGCAGAGCTGGCTATAATGTCCCTCTTCAGAGTGGTGACTGCACCCATATAAACATTCTATAGCTCCTAACTGATATGAGCCCCTGACATAAGGTCCTTTTCATGGAGCTCCAAAGCACCTGTGAATGCTCTAAAGCCACAGTAGAGAGAACAATCAGGGTTTAACCAGATTGAACCAGCATATTTTTTCTAGTTGCAGAGAAATGTTTGACTACATACTTTCTTGACTGGGGCCCCTTCTAAGAACTAGAGAGAGCCCTGTCCAAGTGAGGACTTGCGACTTCAGCTCCTTCCCTGGATAATAAATTTTTTCTGGGAAGGAACAAGAGAAATACACAGATTAAACATTGCCTTTCTCCTTTTTGTCTATAATGTTTCAGCATATTTTTATTTTTTTTAGTAGAAACATTAATGATCTCAGCATATCTAATTTTTCTCTTTTTGGGTAAGGTTATCAATAACAGATGCATTTATTAACTTATCTTTGCCTGGCAAGGCCTTCTTATAACTAGTTGCAGAAAATTGCTCACTCCTGTTCTTTATTTCTTTTACAAGTTGGGAAATGGAGTGTTGTGTTTCATGGGCACCTTTGTTTAGTTTCAGCAGATTAAAGAGGGGGCAAGAACTTCGTAAAACATGAACGGGCCACTCCTCTATGCAACAAAGGCTCTGAGTAGCAACCCCTGCTCGGCTTCTAACCCACCGTATGACTTAAAAGGACCGTATTGCTTCCTAGGCTTGATTACTGTGGCTAGCCGGTCATGGCACTTGAGAGAATCAGTGCTTCTTAGGATCCCACAGAGATGCCTCAGACGTAGCAGACCCTCATTTATGCTGCTTTTTCTTCTTCTCCTGTTTTACATATAACATTTATCACAAGATTTTTGTCTTACACTGGTTATTCTTTGAGACAAAAAAACAGAAACCTTATTTTAGATCTTCTATCAAATGCTTAGACTCATCTGGGCAGCTTTTTCTTTTTTTTTTTACTAGCCCCGGATTCTATTGATAGAGGTCAGAATTTTACCTGCTAAGTTTCTTTGGGATTTGAATGTGTAGTCAAGGTTGCAGGTCGTTACTGTAGACCAGCACAATCCAAGTCCACCCTTAGTGTCACCTATATTGATTTCTGTGACTGCTAACTGGAGTGTACATGTTTTCAACAGCTCTAATCTTAATTCAGCTCTTTCATGACTGGAGGGTACAAGTGAGCATGATGTGCATCTGGATGGGGAATTCCTATTGAGCTGATTACTGCATCCATCCTGTTAAGTTGTAAAAATCTATAAATAAAAAAGAAATCACAACCATGGTATGCATACCCTCTTCCTCTTACATTTGTCAAATATATCATTTCAGTCAATGACTCTTTGTGTCTAATTTATGTGGTGATACTCCTGGCTGAGGCACGTGACAGAGAAAAAGCAGCTGATATGGTGGCAGGCAGTGTCACGAGGCTCCCTACATTCTTGTGTGTGGTATCTCACTGTTCATCATGCCCACAAGAGACAGTGGTCATTTATGTCCTTGTGTTACCATAATCCCATTCGCCAGGCCCCAGTTGGTTCATTCTCTAATCTTTTTTTTTTTTTTTTTGGTACCGGGGATCAAACTCACGACCTCACACTTGTCAGGCTGGCGCTTATGCCACTAAGCTAAATCCCCAGCCCCCATTCTCTAACCTTAATTCAGCTCTTTCATAAACTGAGTAGCTGATGCCAAAGGACCTTGCAGGTAAAAGACCCTGTGATTTTATGTATTTATTTATGTCAGTATGCCCTGATAATGTTTACATTCCTTGCATGCAGTTGGTACATGTACATAACACATTTTAGTTATTTTTTTACCCCTTCTCATCTAAGAAAGATCTTTTACTTCCCATTTTCTCATGAGAATATGACTTAATGAGAGAGAAAAGTGCAATTTCCTTTGAGTTGAGAAGATATTTTCTAATTCTGATTGATCTTGGTGTATAAAAGGGCCAGCGAATGACTGTTGTATACTCATCTTCTTCTTCTAACATCTCTTATCTGCAGAAGTCTGAAGAACTGAGTAACAAATTGAGATCGTCTTAGAGCATAAAGCTTTCTATTGGGGAGCCATTATTTATGGAGTCTGAAATGGAAATTTGCAAGAATAACTATAAGAACCCCCTGGTGGTGTTGGGCTTGGACTGTTACATACTCTCAGATTGCAGTAGAGCCAGCGGCGCATGGAAATTCATTCATTTGCTCATAATTTATACATTTATGTTTCATCCATTGTGTCGATACATAGGGGTACCGAATTCAAATGTCAGCATTAAAGTACTATTTGGAACAAGGCAGATGCCAAGTATTCCTGGTGGCCGTGAATTCTATGGGAGAGGTTTAGATTGTATGTGTACATTTTGCTCATTCTCTAAAATAATCTTCTAAACCTTCTGGATGATGACCTAATAGCCCAGGTTATGATTTGGGGACCTGCATTTTAGTTTGTCATTTTGGCACCACTCATTTAATTACCATTGGCTTTGAGGAGAATAGAGAGGCAGGTGCCTACATGAGGGCCCAGTGAAGTAAAATGCTGCCATAAAGGTTGTGCGTAATCTGGATGGAGAAAAGCCATGGGAGCCACGTCACACGGCTCGGGGCAGAGCAGGGCTCAGGGATGCTGTGGGCTGGAGAACATGTGCTGAAGTCCTTGATACCATATTTGTGCACCTCAGGTTCACCAAATTGTGCCTTGTGGTGCTTGTTTATTTGTAATTTTGTGTGATCAGCATTGTATAGATTCATTTGTAGTTAATTTTTAACTTGTTTTGACTAGAAATTTGAAGGATTGATGATGTGGATCTGTGTTGAAGACTAATTATTAATGCTACTATAAGGATCATTTTTGTCAACAGCAGGGATTTAGGAAAACTTCTTTACAGTGAAGGGAATTGAAACATTACTTGAGGTTGGCAAACATTTTAATAACTTATTTCACTCTACTATGATCAATGTGTAACTATTTCCTTTTTCTGTCCACCTATAAGTTCCTCCAAGTCCCTGCGCACATTTTACTTCACTTTTATGCTCCTTTCCATTTACTAAATAAAGTGACAGCAATTAGATTCACCTAACTCAAAAGGGTGCACAGAGACTGTTGTTGCTGAAGGTTTCCAGGTGAAATGAGACTCAGCAGTGGGTCCACCATATTCCTTTTAAAATCTAAAGAGGAGAAAAGGTTCCAGTGGTTACTTTCACTACCAACTGTTTGGAAATACCAGATGATCACATTTGAAATGTGTTTTTAGTCTTCTCCTTAAAAGTTACCCAGTTAGTGTCTTTATACTAAAAAGATGAAATTCTGGGGTTAATTTATTTTCTCAAAGTAATTCCAAGTTTCACTTTTGGTTTTTGATAAGTTTCTGAAAAGAAACCAAGTTGGAGTTCCTGTCACTTGTAGAGTGATGTTCTTGGCATCGCTTACCTCATGGAGATGGAAGTGTCTCAGTATACAGAAGAAAAGAAGGCTGTGTGAAAGAGGAGAAGAAAGATGTCCAGCAGAGCCAGTTTTGTCTAGAGGAGACAGTTCTAGAGTTGTCAGAGCCAGCCTCTCCCTACCTCTCTCTGTCTCTTTCTCTGTCTCTCTCTGTCTCTCTCTCTGTCTCTCTCTCTGTCTCTCTCTCTGTCTCTCTGTCTCTCTCTGTCTCTCTTTCTCTCTCCCTACCTCTCTCTCTCTCTCTGTCTCTCTGTCTCTCTCTGTCTCTCTGTCTCTCTCCCTACCTCCCTCTCTCTCTCTCTCTCTCTGTCTCTCTCTGTCTCTCTCCCTACCTCTCTCTGTCTCTCCTCTGTCTCTCTCTCTGTGTGTCTCTCTCTCTGTGTGTCTCTCTCCCTGTGTGTCTCTCTCTCTGTGTCTCTCTCTGTCTCTGTGTCTCTCTCTGTCTCTGTCTGTCTGTCTCTCTCTCTCTGTCTCTCTCTCTCTGTCTCTCTCTCTCTCTGTCTCTCTCTGTCTCTCTCTCTCTGTCTCTCTCTCTCTGTCTCTCTCTCTCTCTGTCTCTCTCTCTGTCTCTCTCTCTCTGTCTCTCTCTCTGTCTCTCTCTCTCTGTAGTCATTGCTTCTCTCTCACCTCTCACCTTGTCTGTTTCAGATGCCTCAGGAGCAGTATACACACCACCGGAGCACCATGCCCAGCTCCGAGGGGCCACAGGTATACAAAGTGGGGATTTACGGCTGGCGGAAACGATGCCTGTATTTCTTTGTCCTACTCCTCATGATTTTAATATTGGTGAACTTGGCCATGACCATCTGGATTCTCAAAGTTATGAACTTCACAATTGTAAGTATAACCACACACGTTTGTTTTGCAATCCTTGGGGAAAGGGGGAAAACGAAGCAAGATGATGAAGGAAAGTGAAAACAATGGTGGTAGCGGTATTCAAAATATCTTGCGATCTGATGTTGGGGTTAAAAAAAATTCTGCTCAGATTGGATATGGACATGAAGTTCTGTCTTAGTTCTTCTGTGCTGAGAATTTAGTTTGGAGGTGTTTCTTTAGGTCCTTCTGTGTTCTTTCCATTTCAATAACTGTATTATCCTGTGGCCTTCAGGCACCTTGAGTAAATAATGTGGGAATAAATATAGAATCAACTCCAAATATTAAGTTTTACCCAACTTTAGGAGTGCTTATAAAGGATGTTGTGAAGTGAGATCTAAAAAAATCTGAGCACAATTAAGCTTTAAGCATTATTTAAGAATTTTAGCTATCTAGTGACATGACACCATCATTATCTGAGAATTTCCTCAGTTTCTAGAGGAAGAACTTTTCCACAACTGCATGGGGAAAATGGAAATGAGAGAAATGATTTCATTGTTTAGGAATCTGCTTGTTTGCCTTTAAAGAAATTCTTGCCCTTGGTGATTAGGATCCCTGTAAGGACTTGGAATTTATAAAGTTCAAATGAAAAGTATATTGTGGCAAAATAGCTTGTCATTACTATAAGGATTTTTTAGTTAGTGATTGTAGTCAGTGTGTGTAATATAAATAGTTTAACTTATTAATGAGACGATAGACTGTGGACCTGAGCAACCTTTTCCTGTCCTGATGTCAAAAATTAGTAATTAGACTGGTAATAGGAACAACTCTTATTTGATAATTTTGTGATGGTTATATTTCATTAACAATGGGAGGTGTGTGAAAATCTCATTTATCCTAAAGGGTATTCGTTTTTCTTACTTACATGGTCCATTTTTATGCTGGGTGTCCTGTACATAATCCTACTTCTTCGCCTTTGCTCAGGCAGTTTCCTGAGCTTGAACTGCTCTTGTGTTTTCCCTACTTAGAAAAACTCCTCCTCGATGCTCCTGTGTCTTCACTGAAGAACATTTTATTACCCCGCACTCCAAATAATAATTTTTATGTGTGTTTTCTTGGTTTCTTTGTGTGTCTTCATTCCTCATTCATGGTAGGTCTGCTGAAGGGTGGGTTAAGGAGTAGTTTATAAACCATGGAGAGACATACTTCTTCAGACACTGAAATGGCTCGCTTTTGACACTTGTGGTTTGGGGCCGGGGATTAGCTCAGTGGCACAAGCGCTTTCCTGGGAAGCTTGAGGTCCTGAGTTTGATCCCTGGTACCCAAAGTAAATAAATAAATAAATTAAAATAATGCTAGGAGACTACTAAATCTAAAATTAATCTAGGAAACGACTAAATCCAAAATAAATGAATAAAAAGTGACCTTAATGCTACAGATTTGCATCTTGGGGAGAAAGTTCATTTGATTCAAAAGATACGAAGATATGGGAAAACTTCTATATTTCAGTATCACCTATGGGAGATTATGAGTTATGATTGAAAAAATACAGTGAATGTTTGAATATTTTGGTTTGTAATAGCAAAAGACAAATTATCATTAATCCACCTCAGAATCTGTCCCCTCACTTTGAACATACTTAAGCATCATTCTTGGCTCTTTTTGAAGCCTTATGGAAGTTCTTGTTAGCATCTTTAATAATATTGTCGTGGCTAACTCAGTTTCCCAAATCTATTCAAAACATTTACCTTTCATCATCATTTTGACTTTAAAGAAGACCTAGAAGTTGCACAGTTCCGGATCTGGTGAAGAAGATGGATGAGGACACTCCAAAATGTTTTTATAAGCCTGTGTATCCGTTGGATGGCATGCAGCTGCAGCATTCACCATATTTTTGATCATACCCCTTTAAGACATTCACAAAAGAAGACTTCCAAAACTGCTTCAAAACATGGCAAGAATGATAGAACCGAGCATATTCAAAGTGAGGAATATTTTGAGGAATATTATTACAATGTCTTATACTATAATTTCAAATATTTTAACATTTACCATGTACTTTAATCGCACCTCATTCCTATACTGGCCAATTTCCATGGAGGTGTTTGGAGTCCAAGGTAATAGCTTCCAGAGTAGTGCAGCACAACAGATCCTGTTTCTTAAGTGGACTGTGGAATTTAGGCTTTAGAGACAAGCAGAGTTCAGAGACCTGTTTAAGCAGGGAAGAGAGACATCAGATTTGCTGTCTGCAAACCTTGGCTCAACAAGGCCATAGAATGAGAAGAGTTCTTGCATGTTAGAGCTGTAAAGGGTTCCCTGGATATATTTGTTCTTAAGTCCAAGTAATCACAGTTGCCTCCTATTATCATATATGTTGTAACAGTGTTCTTAATTTGAATTTTGAAAACTTAGAAAACCATTAGTATTGTAATTTAAAATAGGAGAAGGTAAAGGTCAGGGAGTAACATAAAGATGAATGATTAAAAAGACATTTAAAAAATGGATTTGACATGTCGAGTGCAGTTGGATATAGGAATTGAGCTGTTGCATGGAGGAATGGAGGGGAAAGGAAATTCTGGTTTTTGGCTGGTCAGACAATTAGATGGTGGAGTCCAAAAAGCAAGAAAAGTTTGTTACCTTCTCGCTGGAATTCAACTGGGACTAGGAGTCCCTCCAGCCCCCTGATTTAGGCTAATCCTTTATTGTCTTATTTTTGTGATTTTCATATAGTCTAGCTTTAATTGATATACTCTGAATTTTAGAGGGAGGAGGGGCAAAAATAGGTCCTCAAACCTTGATAACTAAAAATATATAAATATGACTTCTAGAATGTGTTTTATCTGGCACACTTCATAGAAGTCTATGTAAATGTATATGGAGAGCCATTTCGAGTGTATGTGAGCTTGGGGAGTGATATGACATTAAGGTAATAATCTATATGAAATCAACCATTTCCTGTAGTTAATGAAATTGATTGCTGAAGTCGAGAGTCCTTAAAGCTTTACCAAACCAAGTACTTACTGAGGTGTGAATAATGTCATTATTAGCCATAATTGATGCTTTATAACAGTAATGCATTTGAGGAAATAGAACTGAAGTGTTAGAAAATTGGTCTCACCTTACAAGTCAAAGCATATTTTTCCATCAATCACAGCGTAAAACATATTCTTTTAGAATTGTACTTCTGTGGCACAAATAATAATTTACTGACAATGAAGATCTTGCAAAAAAGAAAGCAGTATTAATCAATGTTACACTGCAGAATACATGATGAAAGAGCAAAGGATATAAAAGTAGGAGCTAAGCATTTTATCAGATTTAAAAAATAAATCCATAGAAATAGTGAGTATTTCATATGCTGGGTTTGTTTCATAAATTGGGATTTGAGGAAGCTTACACTATAATCAAAACTCTCGAGTAGCAGTGAACCAAGAAGGTGATGTCATCTGAAAGTTTCTGAGGACATGGCAAATGATCATGAGTATCTAGAATCTTCTGTCATCAGATTTGCATTTCTGCATTTTCCCTAGGGAGCGTGTGCTGAAAAACCCTTCCTATATGGCACTGTGGACACAGAACCAAAGTTGTGTTTTGTTTTGTAGGTAAATACAAAGAAAATTATTTTGCTTTCCTCAGCTCATAGCAGAATATTTTGATGTTCATTTTTAGATGAGGGAGAGGTCTATGTTTTATTTTTATTCACATTAAAGAGTATGAGCTTCATCTATACCACAAACACAGCAAAATCAGCTCACTACAATTGGTCACACACTGTGCTGTTGGAAGAAACTAATATTTGTTTGTTATCTGTGCCACATTAAATATAATACTTCCATTCTCTCTAGTTAAATTGTAAAACAACTATATACTTGGGGTATTACTGAGCCAACTATTCTGAAAGGAAACCCAGAGAAGCTGAATAACTCACTGAAAGACACAGTTTGTCAGTAAAAAAGATGTTTCATGTCACAACCCAACCTTTCCACCACATTGTTACCTATTACTATACTGATTATTATAATGATCTGGCTTTTCAAGAAAAAAAGAAGTTAGCAAAATGGATCATTATCTCCCTTTCCATCTAAGGCTTCCTTGATGTTTTTTAGTGAATATTCAGCTTCTATCTCATTTCTTTTTGTACTGTAAACTGGTAGTTCTCTCTTTACATTGTCTTTATCTTTTCTTTGTCCACTTGTGTTAGTATAAGCATTTCACACAAATGTAGTAGTGAAATGAGTCATGGGCAGGTGTAGGGTTCAGCGAGTTGATTTATGCTAAGTATGCATGCATTGGTTCATTCATTTATTTAGACAGGGTCTCACTGTGTAGCTCAGGCTGACCTAGAACTTTCTGTGTAGCCCAGGCTGTCTTAGAACTCAAGGTGACCCTCTTACTTCAGCTTCTGGAGTGCCAGGATACCATGCCTGGCATGCTAAGCATTTATAGCAGCATCTGACACATAACATAAGTAGGCAGATTCAGTGAAGACAGCAGAAAGTAACACTGTAGTGATTGAAGTCTCAGACTACAGGCAGATGTCCTAAGGTCAGTTCTTGGTTCTGCCACCTATTGTGTGGTGTTTGACAAATTTCTCAGCCTTTCTGTGCTGCCATTTCCCATTAGGAATAGCAGGAACTTTCTCAGAGGACTGTTGTAAATATTAGAGGAGGTGATGAATGTCCAGTGTTGAGAACAGAACCTGGCATACTGTCAGTGCTTTATATGGTGTTTGATAGCATCATCGTTATCATTACCATTTTTTACAACCTCAGTTTGTGCCAGACATTGTGGTATTGCAGTTTGAAAATATTATGTGTCTTAAATTTTACCAAGCCAGATACAATTATGATGCCATCTTCACATGGGCGAGGGAGGTTCAATAACTCAGTTTGGGATCCAAGAATTATAAGGCAGCAGAGAGGCAATTTGAACCCAAGCAGTCTGACTGTGGATCCTGGTCTGCGAGATAGCTGGACATGTTGAGCATTGTAAAAAATTCTGGAATGATTTTCATGAATTGCATGCCTAGCTTGGCGAGTGATGACCTCCATCACCTGACTCCTTGAAATTCATTGTAGAATTGAGTTGTTACACTGGGATCTGCTGGGGTATCTACAACTTTGCCTTTTGGTCCTTCCCTTGGCCATGCACAGTTTCACTTAATAGGAAATTATTGCTTCTTCTGCCAGCATCTTCTGTAGCCCAATCTAAATAGACTGGCTTTAAAGACCTAAATACCACAATATCGATCATCTACCCTATCATTTAGCACAAATGGTTATTAAATGGCAAAACTAAAACAAAACAAAACAACAACAACAACAAAAAAACCCCTCAGAATCATCAGTATGTGGCATGCTCTCTTTCTCCAGTGCATGTAAAACTAGATGAAATAGAAACTACGGGAGTCACTTCATTGTATGAGCTCATTTTACATATGACATATCCAAGGTAGATCTTAAGATCTTGTGACTCAGTTCAATCATGCTAGCTGCTCTGGGAACTTCTCAGGAGCAAAGATTATATTCCATTCACTTTTATAGCCTCAGCCCAGCAGCTAATATACAGTTGGCTTTTGATATCTGTGTGTGCATTATAATTTACCTTTATAGAGCACACAGTTAAGATACTCTAGATCAACTCCCTGGTCAGTGCTGGGTATATGATACGTTCTTGTATTATCTATAACTCTATTAATAGATCTTAACTTGTAGTTCTCTTTTTAGTCACAGAATTGCAAAATCCAAATCATTTGTGATCATGTAAGAAACCAACATTCATTTGTTTAAAACTTGTATATAGCTTATTTCAAAATTTCCCCGTGTAAGATAGACATCATTATTACTCATGATTAAAGATAATAAAAGAAGTAGAACAACTTGCCCAAGGTCACATGCCCAATGAGTGATGAGGATTTGGGTTGTAGGAAATCTAGCTTGAGAGTCCGTGCTCTTAATCAGTACACAATGCTGTCCATTTTCCAAGGGCTATTTTTCATGAAGACAAATTGAATCTGTGCAGTGTGATGTCTCAAACATGATTTATTTACCCTGAAGTAAGATAAAGATCCACTGAGGGTCAGGGAAAGGCATTCTAATACTTGTAAATTGGACACATTGCAGAATAGTAAGAGCCAGAGAGAATGACCAGCCTGTTCCATAACTCAGCACTCTGACACGTCATCTGTTTTGGGAAGGCTTAAGGAACTGTGACCCCTTAAAACTAGCTCAAGCAGAAGAAACTGAGGGTGCACATGGTGCATGAAAGGGGGGTGGGATCTTACAGGAATGCAGGATGCTGGTGGGAGTAGGGGTCAGTCTCAGCAGTGGGACACAGTCCTCTTTGGGAATGCCCACTCTCTGCTTTTCCTGGATCAAATGGAGTCAGGCTGGCTTTGCAAGACTCACTTTGCAGACAAGGCTCCCTCACTATTTCGTTTTTTGTTGTGGTGAACTGTTTTTTGTTCTGTCTTGTTTTTCTGCTTGCTTTCAGCATCAGATCACATCCGCTCTGACTTTCCCCCTGTAATGACTTTTCCCTTTCACCCCACTCTACCTGGCCCTGTCTCCTGATACTCCCCGAGTGAAATCTCCAGCAGAGAACCCTGTTGTCCCAGGCTTTTTTTGCACATCATGTTGTAATCGGCTTGAATCCCTGTCAGAGTCAGAGGCTTCCACAGATATGGTCTGGGTGAGCAAAGCCACATGTTACAGAGGCCTGTCTTTTACATGTGTGGACTCCCTTTCCCTAAAAGAGGTCAGATTTCACTTGAAAATTGTATCTACATTTGATCTTCACTCCATGTTGCCATGTTAAAGATTTTTTCTTACTTATTCTCTGAAGTGATCCCAGGTTGAGCCCATGACTCCCTCCTTGGCTGTGCTTGGTGTCAGTACTGTGTGTATTTAATTTCTTGTCTGTCTTCTGTTAGTTCTTAAGCTCAAACGACAGTCACCTTAAACTATTCACCTTTATGTACACAGCTCTAAGCATTTTGATTAGCCCATAGTTGTTGCTTAGAGAATGTTTACTGAATAAATGAATGGGGCAAAGTTATGAATAGGTAGTCACTTTAAATTAAAATGCATAATGATGGGATAATAGAGCTTTATGTGGCTTTTAAAATGAAATATTAGTTGATTTATCGAGGTAGACAGATCATAAATGAGATGAGTGCTTGAATTTGATTATGAAGAAGTATTTTTAATACAGACACTCCCTCCAGTGTATCAACTACCTGCTACATTTTAATTACATGAGAAAAGAAGGGTAATAATGGAGTGTGAAATAGATTACCTGCTACATTTTAATTACATGAGAAAAGAAGGGTAATAATGGAGTGTGAAATAGATTATAAGCAGGAGACTTCATTCTCGTTAATATACAGATTTGCAAATGAGAGAAATATTATTGGATTAGTTGAACTTTTGATTTGTACTGGTAATGAATATACAGTATATGTGAGTAGCATCTCTTCTGCTGTGGGTTCCAGCTATCCTTGGGCAGTTGGCAAGGCTTCCTCTACTAATAACTTTGTGCATCGACAGCCAGTGCTTTGACTTTTGTGGTCCCTTTTCATCCATTAGCTCAAGCCCATCAGCCTGAAAAATTGCCAACACATTGTTCTTTGAAAGCTGCATGAAAATTTTAACACAGAAGAACAAAAACTAAAGATTTATTTTGCACCATGGCCAAGTATGGCTTTTGGTGTCATATTTGGTTTGAAGCTATTGGGAATTTTATATACTTTCACAAGAATGTTAATCATCAGTAAAGACTTTGGCATCATAGTTGATACAAGATGAGGTGAATCCCGATTGCTGTGTGATGATGTGATATGTTGGACATATTTGCCTAAGTTCAGTCAGTATCTCTCAAGCACAGTGTTTGCAGTCTGCTGTGCTTTGTGTGGAAACTAAGAGAGTAAAATGGTCCTATGCATTAATAGCTAGTTCATAATTCACTAAAAATAATATGCAAGTGTAATTTTAATACTTTCTAAAAATGACATGTGTTCTAACGTGTATAAAAGCAGAATCAGCTCAAGGCAGAAGACACTGGAAGTCTGCCTGAGCCAAGACCCAAGAGTGGATGAGTCTCCCCCTGGCAAGTCACACAGGGACACATGATGGCAATTTGAAAACCACTGTGTTGAGCCTGAGAACCCCAGAGGCAGTGGCTGTGGTGTTGAGAGCTCAGATCACTGCAGAGCATGGTGCTCGCGTGGAAGAAGAGCTGGAGTTGACCCTGGTAAAGTCACACAGGATGCAGAGGACTCTCCAGAGAGTTCAAACTGAGAAGTGAATTTTAATCATGAGCAAATTACTGTACAAATTCATCCCATTATAATAAAATGGATGATGCTCATGACCGTTGCCATTTTTCAAGTACCTAATATATTTTTATGGTTCTAGAATTGAGAAAAACGAATGCTAGAAAATCTCGCTGGACATCTTGTCTTCATGTATCACAGTTTGCTCACACCTGGGAAAATTTAGTTCTTACTCATCCCATTATACTATGAACTTGGGTAACCTCAGAAATCATCACTTGTGACCACATCTCAGGAATCTCTCTAATCTCTCTAAAGCATAAAACAGTCATAAGAGAAAAGTTGCAGATCTCGAGGGGCTGCTACAGCAGAGAACTTCAAGAACAATCCTCCCACAGTAGACCAGGGCTTAGGTTATTCAAACTGTAAAAAGGACCAACAAACATGATGAGGTTTACCTTGTGGTATGCCTGAGACCCATTGGTTAGGATGTCAAGTCTTAGAGTGGTCTCGCAAACACTATACAATGACATTGTTTACTAAGGAATTAAAATGAGGATACATTAAAAATTTAGGCCTTCAGCCATGCTACTCACATCACAACTGTTGGACAGGTAACCATGGATTGGATGCAGAAAATATGAAACACTTCCACAATTCTGGCCTAGATGGAAAGAAAATAAATTAAAAAAATTAACAATAAAAGGAGAAGAAAGTGTCTCCGAATTTGATAAACACAGATCATCAAAAATAACTGGTATATTTACAGCAGTTTTGTGTCTTTTCTATACACTCATTTTGTGTCTCTTCTGTATAAAAAAATTAGATGGTTTGGGCCACCCGGTACATAAATTCCTGGGACCTCCCATACCTCTTAATTCAGAATGAAAAGATGTGGAAACATTTTGTATTCTCTAAGTGTATGTGTGTGTGTGTGTGTGTGCACACACATTTGCATGTGTGTGGGCATGTGCACTCTGTCTGAATTGAATAGGTAAAGATCCAGAACACTAAGTACTGGGGAACATAGCTCATAAACCTTTTTAAAATTTTCAATTGTAATTCATTCAGTTATTTAATAAATATTGACTATTGGGTCCTGTTACCTATTGCTGCTCAACAAACTGCTTTAAAACTTAGTGGCTGCATGTAACAACTGTGGTTCATTTTCCTCACGGTTGTGTAGTTTGGTCAAGGCTTAGTGGGTATCGGTTGTCTTGTTCTGTGATTTCTAGCACCTGAGATGGCAGACTTGCTGGCTGTTAAACATTAGCTAGGACTCAGCTGACCTCAGCACCCCCAGTGATCCTTCCCTATGAACTAGTGTGCACTGGCTCCAGGGTGATCTCAGGGCTCCAAAATGTGTGTTTTGCTTAAAGAATGTAAAGCATAGCAGCAGAAAGACTGCGATCCCGAAGCCAGGGAGCATGGCTGATCCTCTGAAGAGCGCACACTCTACCTCTTTAGGGGAGCCACAAGTTCCAGAGAGGGTGTGGGGTGTCTGACTATAGCAGGCTGAATGTGTCCCTCACCCCCAGCCAAAAATATGTCCAAGACTTAATTCTTTCTCTAACTTTTATTGGTGCTTTTTAATTATACATAATAATCACATTCATCACAGGGACTTTATATCTGTACATGATGTATCTTAATTCCTCTTTTTTCCCATTCCCCTGCTCTCCCTTTTACCCTTCTTCCCTTCCTAATTTACATAAAGTTTTATTTACATTTTCCCCTTTTCTCCTTTTTTTCCCTTTTCTCTTTCTTCCTGTTGAAAAAGATCAGAGTGTATCCTAGGTATTATGAAATAGGAACAAAATGTCCAAACCTAATTCTTGGATTCTGTGAATGTCAACTTATTTGGGAAAAACAAGGATATTATATCAAGTAATTAACTTTAGAAGAGGAGATTTTTTTTTTCTTGATTACTTGGGTGAACCCTAAATTGAATGACTAGTATCTTTAAGATTGTGAGGCGAGAAAGTATTTGACACAGACAAGAGGGGAGGAGACAGAAGTGAAGGGGAGGAGACAGTATGATAATGGAGTCAGAGGAGAGAAACACAGCGAGTCACAGAATCCCAGCGGCCACCAGAAGCTGGAAGTGGGAAAGACCATTTCTTGGGAATGTCCAGAGGGCGTGCGGCCCTGGTGACTACTAAATTTTGCACTTCTGGGCTCCACAACTGAGAGACAAATAAGTATCTGTTGGTTTACATCACTGGTGTTGTGGTAATTCTTCCTGCTGGCTACAGGAAGCTGATGCAGCCCCACGGCCATAGGCATCTTTGAAAGTGTCTTCTCTCTACCCCAAGCACAATACATATGTAAACACTGGGTTGGCATTAAACACTGAGGATAATATCCCAACTTCAGAAATCATCAAAGCGAACACTGAGCATTAGAACTTGGTGACATTGGGCTACTGAGTATCCCCTGAAGGCTCATATTAGCTCCTTTATAAGAAAAAAGTGAGCCCAAGGGACCTTTATAAAACCTGCTCATCTTTTTCAGCTAGTAAATAGCAAGGTGAGACTCAGATAAATCTGACATCAAAGTTTATGCTTTTGTATAAAAATGTTTACTGTCAAAAAGTAAAATATGTATGTCATAAGCTGTAAAGAATTTACTTATATAATGTGAAGGAGCAATAGTGGTTGCTGAGTAGCTAAAACTGATGAAGAATGGGGATTTTAAAATAACTTTAAAAGTGGCTTAGCTATTGGCCACCTGAGCAGTTTTGTATGAATAATTATAAGAGGAGGATATCCATATAACTGATGCCTATGTTGTAGAGTCAGTTTCATTGCCTTTTAACTTATTTTTCTGCCTTCATTAAGCCACATGTAAATAATCTCATTATTGCCATGATAAATACTAGTTAAATATGAGAGAATTCCCTAGTAGGAGGGTAGCCTTTATATTGATTGGAGAGTCATAACTCAGTGACTGTAAAGATAAAATTACACATTTTGACCAGCTTTCAATTACTATGCAATCTTTCTAAGTGGAGAAGTTTTTATGTCTCTTTTCTAAAAGCAGAATGGTCAGCCCTTCTACTTTAAAATAACTAAGAATGAACAATGGGCATTAGAACTTGGCACCCTTAGGCTAGGAGTGTAATTCAGTGACATCATGTTTGCCAGCATGTGTGAGGCCCTACATTCAATCTGTAATAGTGGAATCTTAGCAACATTTGTGTTGTGGAAAGTTGAGCAAGTCACTGAGTCAGTGTCTGTGATGTATATGGCAGAAGATGGCACATTTTCACCCTGAGCGAGCCATCAAATTTGGGTGGGTCAGTTTCAGTGAGTTCTGACAATGACATGTAGAACTATGATCTTCCATGTGAAAGAAGCATGTTTTCCCTTCATGTAATAACTTTATCATTATAAAAGAGAAAACATAATCTCTAATATCCAAAGGTAGAGGAAATTATGCAGGTCTTCAGGTGCTCACTGGGTTAAATCAGTTTGGTGCCATTCAGAGTTGGCTGCCATTTAAGAAATGAATGTTTCATAGCTCACATAAGTTATTTCAGATATACTCAGTTGAAAACTGCATTGCAATTCTTGGCAACGATGTTCTCTCACTAATTTGTTTCTTATTCACCAGTGGAAAGCCTTGTGTTCTGACTTCTGTGGTTTTCTTTTGAAAAGAATTTCCTAGTCCCAATTAATTGAATGCTCCCTATCTGAAATCCTCACCTCTTCAAATCTAGTATTGTTACAGTTACATTCTGGTGACAACTAGTGAAAAGCAATCATTCTTTCAGCAAATTGTTGAGTTTTTTCTGTGAGTCAAGTTCTAAGTACCTACTAGAAACATAGGCTGCAGGCAGGAGGTACACAAGTCAACAAGAACAAGGGCCCTTCTTACCTCCCAGAGTGTTCTTCTGGCCGGGAAAGGTAGGCATTAATCACATGGTCAAAGCATTACACTTAAGGAGCAATTGTAATTGCATGTGATAAGAATGTATGAAGGTGTGGTTTGGCGTAATCAAAACACTTTTGAGATAAGACAGCTAAAGAGATACAAACCAAAAATAAAGTACTAAAACCTAAAAAATGCAAGTGAATACATAACAAAGCCAAAGGTGTAAGAGGTGGACGCAGACTTAGCTAAGTATTGCCTGTGAACCCTGAGAAGTCTGACTACAGTTTCCTGTAGAGGAGTGAGCTGAGCAGATCAGTGGGAGGCAAGTAGAAGAGAGTGACAGAAAATGACTTTCGTTTGTCCCTTATGCTTTTTACCATGTTTTGTTGAGAACGGACAGTACTTATGGAATATTTGTGGGATTCAAAATAAACATAAGCTCAAAGGAAAGAAAAAAGACTCATAAGCAGGAAAAAAGTAAGAATGAGCCATAAGAATTGCTTTCTTATAGACTGTTTGGATATAGCAGGGTTTAACTGGGAGACCTCACCCATAAGAAGAAATACAGACTAATTTCCTACACTTAACCCAAACAGTTCCTTTAGGAAAAAGAAGGCTGACTCATCATAAGTCTTTTTGCTTTCTTTATTAGCAATTTCTTTATTTGGCCACTCATAGGTGCCTTGACCTGGACCTTAGGACTTGAGGATAGACTGTTGTCATTGAGAGAATGACATGGGTTGAGATGTTATTTACAGGCAGGCATTGAACTGGGCACTGCCCATGGACTCTGTCATTCCAATCCCTGTGACAAGCTCAGCCTACACATCCTGTAATTATCCTCTTTTTAGCTGAGGAAATTAAAGCATAGAAGAAAGGTTAAGTGACTTTCCTAAAGTTGCTGTAAATGGCCAATGTACGACATGAAGCAAGGCTAAACACTGAACTCTCAAATCTGGACTACACACTCCCATGGTGTTCTGCAGTCTGATAAGATAATCTCACTTCCCAGGCCTCAGTTCCCATGCTTGCAGCATTACCAAAATGTCTCAAACAGGCAAGCAGAGACACATGAGAAATGCCGATCACCTGCAGAACTCTACAATTCACTCGTTTCTGGAACTTAATGCCCCCTTACGAATATATTTCTGATTCCCAACTGACACTTTGGCTCCCATGAAGGTTTTCAAGAAACTGTCCTTCTGTGTTTTCTCATGGATCTTACTGATTCTCTTTGCTTTTATTGGACAGATGGCTTATTGAACTTAGAGAGGTTACAAGGCCTTAAAACCAACAGACTTAATTACACTGGAACAAATCCTTGCAGTCCACGCTCCTTAGATTGTTGGCTCATTTTCCTGTAGGTCCTCATTGTGCAGAGTTACTCTGAAGTTATGTTGCCAGCTGATACAAGGAAGGTTCCCTATATGTGAAAACTACGATTTCAGATAAGAGCAGCATGATTTCACAGGCTTTAGAGAAGACAAATGTGAGCACAAACCTTAGCCCTGCCACTGATAAGGTGATAGGTGATACTGTACTAGCAAAGTAGCTTACTTTTTGTGAGCATTGCCTTAGGCATTTGTAGTAATGGGATTAATAATATCTGCGTGGCCAAGTTTGGAGATAACCAGGAAGTAGACATGATAGCCACCCAGTGCGAGCCATTATTACTAGCAACATAAATGCCGGGGGAGCTGCTTTATAGAAAGAATAAGATTCACTTGTTAGATTTAGTGCAGAATTGTGAACTTACTTTTTTTTTTTTTTAACTTTTTTCTTTGCAGTACTGGTGACTGAACTCATGGACTTTGTACTAAGCTACAATACCAGTTTCCTTTCACCCCACTTATTTTTTTTTTTTTTTGAAACAGGTCTCACGAAGTTGCTAAATTCCACTGGCTGAGCACAGCCTTGCAATCCTCCAGCCTCAGCCTCTCAGAGAGCTGGGCTTACAGGTGTGCAGCTGTGGGTTATTTTTAGAGGAATGACTGGATGAAGTCTAAAAAATTTACTTAATTTAGATATTGCTGAAAAGCATTACCATAGGAACTACAATCAGATATTTTACTGTATATGTATACTTTGTTGCTGATTTAACGGGAGATAGAAATAGTAAAGTATTTCTGAGGCATAGGAAATGAGTATCAATCTGGTAGATGAGATAGCCTATAAAACAGGAATTACCAAATATAGTAATTACTGGTTGTGAGGAAATAGAGAAACGAGACGGTGAGAAATTGAGCACGGCTTGCTGTGGACACAGGCCAGCATTTGCCATTCTGAAATGATGAACTGCAGAAGAAGCCTGAAGGAAAGAGATTTTGGCAAGCATGAGCAGAGCTGGATGCAATTCCAGGCAGAAGGAAGAGGAAGATGTTGCTTCCGGAAGTCTTAAGGCACTGATGATGAAAAGGCTTGGAGCACACACACTCTGTGTAGCGGCAGGAAAAATGCGCTGGCATTCCAAGTCTGCCTTAGGAACCGCAACGCTAGGTGTGACAGTGTGCTTGGATCCCTGTCCTGACATACCCGTGGCCATTCATGGGAGCCCATTTGACCTCGAATGCCTTACTTCTGATTTGGGTGTTGTCATGCTTGCACCACATGGTTCACACTTCTTGAACTCTTTTAAGCCCTGCTCCAGTAGCTGGTCTATTCAGTTAGTATTCATAGCTCTCAGTGAAGACCGAATGCTCACATGTTGCAGTAATAATTGTGTTGACGTGGTTGCTGCTCACTTCATGATTAGCCTCCAAGATGGCACTGTAGTAAATAATGTCTACAGCAAGAGAGACGGAAGAGAAATCTAGGAAAACATGCTTCATTTGGTTTTATTCTGTGTCCACAGCAACCTTAAAGTCTTGTGAATAGGTTCCATTATCTAATCAGGGAATGATAGCAATCTATTGTCATTTCTGATTATTTGTATTTAATTGAGGGATATACTTGAGAAAATGAAAGACACCTCAAACTCTGGCTTTACATCCTGGGGAATTGACTGTAATTTCTGTCTTTATAACTTTCCCTAAATTATTTCTCCAGATGGTTCCTAAAAACTGTGCCTTTACTTCTTTTCTTTCAATGGGCTAGGAGGGTTTTTTGATAGGCTTTAGTTTTCACAACTAAATTAAAGCATAATTAGTCAAAATTCCAGATCTGAGATGTGTTTATGAAACTAACACAGCATAATTTTAGTTAATTGCACAAATATCATTTCCACATAAATAGTAACCTTTCTTACCGCTAATCTCTAAGCATCGGGTTTCAGCTGATCTGTGTTTCTGAGCCCCACTGTTAGTGCTAATAATTCCCAAAGGATTACTATCTCCGCTGATTTATGAATTTTATCATGGAAATGAGTTATTTTTATAACCTGTGTTTCATATTCTGAAAATGGAATGGAAAGAGTCTACTAGACATTGCTTCTTTTTATGGAAGTGAAAAATAATTTTAGCAATATGATTTGGCTATGTTCTTCTAAGTTCACTTCATCTCATAAAGTTACCTAGGCTTTTTTATTCTATGTGAATGACAGTTCAAATTACATTTATCAGCTAAATGTCAAAAAGAATAGCTGTTATTTTTTTAAATCTCCTGTTATTTCTAGGATTTCTTTTCCTGAGAAGAATAACTTTACCATACACTGAACCAGATTCTTTACTGCGTAAGCCATTCTCTGTGCAGGAGTCTTTAGAAGGCCATGCTGAACCCTAAGGAATCAGTCCCTAAATGCATTCCTTCAGCTTTGATTGGCATTTGGAGTTTCTTATTAGTTGGCTCATCATTTCCCTAATAAATCTTGCATATAGATTGAAACAAGTGTATCTGTGTCTTCTTTGTCCATGTTTTGGGAGAAGATAATGCTTCAGAAAATTTTGGAGAAAACCCAAGAGCTATTACTCTAGGTATCCAGAAAAACTGGCCGTCTATTTCACTGGCATGAGTGCAGCCACCTGCCCATGACTAGAGCAGCAGTAGTGGCCCGGGAACGGGATTATGATTACTGGCTTGAGCCTGAGTCACAAGTTCACGCTGAAAACCTAAATCCTCTGGGCTGTGCAGTAAAGTATGGGCAGCAGAATTAAAATAAGCATCATTTCAAGTGGAAAAAGACAGGATCCTAGGAGGGCATCACAACTCCATATCTCAGTGGGAATGTACTGCATTATACCAGGATTGTAACAGCAGGAGCATAGACAGCCTCTTCTCTTTAGAGTGACATTTGCCTGAAGATGGTCAGTGTATGTGAACTGTGATTGCAAAAACTGCTCTTCCTTGCTGTATTTCTCCAAGGTTCATTAACAGCCAGTATTATAGAACCAATTCAAAAGGAACATGTTTTTGGTACCTATCTTATTATTAGCTTCGGGGCTACATTTTTTAAAATGCATAATGAACTCCATGGGATATTTAGAACGAATGTGGCACTATGCAAAATTGGCTTTGGGTGTGATGCATGGCCTATACTTGAAAGGAAAAATATCTGGCAATTGCATGAATTTAAAAACCTTTGGTCCATCTCTAGACTGTAGGTGCCTGTAAGCAGTTGCAAAAGGAGAAATGCAGTAAGTGTGTGACTTTCAAAGGATCTGTAAAGGTTCAGTACCTTCTGAGTGTTGTATATAGACTTGGGGAAGGTCATTTCACTCTGTGTTTGAAGTCAGCCTCCCTCCCACAGAGGGGTTTTGCTCATTTCCAAGGATAAGAAATGGGGGCTGGCTATTGTTAGTGACAGGATAGTGCTTCAAGAATAATGAGAGTCACTCCTCCTTTTCCCTAAAGATTGGTAAAGCAAAAGTACACAGTGACTTAGTAGCTTTTTTCTAAACAGCTATCATTACCATTTTCTCTCCAGAACCATATAGAAGCTCATCACTGTGAATGTCAGGACACTTGAGTTATAGTCTGGGCTTTGTCTCAAGTTCTGTGACCTTGGGCAACATGGTACACATTGCTAAAATGGAGCAAAGGCATACAGAACCAAGGGGTCTCCAAGACAGCTTTTATCTCTAACACTGTACACATCAGCAACAGGGAGACGTGATAAAGGCTGATTTAAAAATGGCATCTCCCTGAGACTCTTCAGCTGTCTAATGTCTATGAAAAGGAGGAAATGAGGAATGACTCTGTGAGCAAAACTAGTCATGGCAGGCAGGCTCTTGACAAAATATGGGAGGAATTTTCATGAGACATCAAAGTTTCTGCAACTGCATTAAAGCTGTAATTGATGCCATCAGAAATAGATAATCCCTCCCCTCACCAGGAGCTCTTGCAAGAATGCTTTATCTTTTGACTCATATTAGTGCCCTGGATGTAAAATTCACTCAAGATGGCAATTGAAAAAACAAGCATTTCCTTCTCTTTCTTTCTTGTAGTAGATTTTTTTCTTTTTTGTCAGTCTAGTCTTTAGCTATCTCTCTCCTCAAAAAATATACCAAATGTGCACACATGTAGCCATACATTTATGCAATATGCAGAATACTCAAATACAATTTATATAGAATTATGTATACAAACGTGCATTTATACATACATATATATCAACTGATGAGAGGCTACAGTTATCCCAGAACCCCTAACCTAAAAATAGATTTAAGATATCTGGTCTCTTGGGGGACCTAATTCCTGTATAGGATTCTCTATAAGCAAGGTACAAAAAGAAGCATGAGTGGCCACCAAATATGGAAAATACTGTTCCTCATTAATTTCATGTGCTTAGAACATCAAAGATGAAAATGTTCTTGTTAACCTGAAGACTACAGATGTGAGAAGAATTTTCTGTTCAGTGTTCATATGGCTGGCATGTGAATTGAAGGCAGCTCACATCTGGATTAGTGCTTTCCTCTTGCTTTGTGAATAGAGTCCACTAGGAATCCATGGGAATATACTACAACGTAAGATCCAGGAACATCATCATGAAGATTTAGCAAAGCAGGTCTTTGAGGAAAATGATTTACTTTACAGATCAGAAGAAAGATTTGCAAGACTGCTATCAGGTGTTGGTGGGACAGGAGTAGGTTACTGAGATTTTTTTTTTCCCCTTGGTTAAAGAATTGGAAATCTCAACAAACAGGTCTGAGAGATGCAGGAAGCTTATAAAATCAAGGCAAATCACCTAAGAACCCTGTAAAGGAGCTAAATGCGTGGCAGCAAAATTAAACCTCAGTGTGGAACCAGCAAGTAATTCATACTGAGAAAAATGTTGACCAAGTAAAAAATCGAGGTACATTCCCAGGATGAGTAAGAAAGCAAAGTAATAACACAGAGGAAAGTAAACAGGATTACTGTGGAGGAGAAAGTATTAGTTATAGGACTTCCTAAAGACTATAACATTCCTCACAAAGAATTTAGAACTGTGGCTAAAATATCAAAGGTGTAAAAATCACTCTTCTGAGCTATACATATTGACAGTTTTCATGGAGATCCAGAACAAATCCAAAAACCACATCCAGATATGTCCTGGAAAAACATAGGTTTCTGGGGCAAAAACACACACATGCAAGAGTCTTATAAACAAGCAAACAAAAAGGTACGTCAGGGCCAGGAATTTGGCTCAGCAGCACAGCACCTGAGGTCCTGAGTTCAGTTCTCAGTGCAAAAAAAAAAAAAAAAAAAAAAAAAAAAAATTAAAAAAGTGCCAATCACAAGTTTTCTCATTTGAAATGAAATAGAAAAGTATGGAATATCTAGAGATTTTTGAAGGAGAAAGTGAATTCTAAGAATATTTGTTCAAAGAAGTTTTTTTAACTTAGGGAAAACTAAGATGTGTTATTCTGTAATTTATACTTCACAAAACATATCTACCTCAGTTTGTTCAGGTCAGCTAAAAGTCAAGGTACAAAGTAATGAAAAATAGGAGAATTATGCTATAAAATAATTAGGGAGTTAACTATGGAACTATTAACCTATGAAGGATTTGCAGAGATCTTCAGCAAATTATAAAATGCAATTACAAACATCTGATGAAAACGCAAGCTTTATAAAATAATACAAATACTTACATCTAAAATAACAGATTTTTATCAGGAAGGAGAAGAACATTATGGAGGGTTCAGGAAAGAGACACAAGATTTAAAACTATAAAATTACCCATGTTATGTAGAAGCAACTAAAATACTGTTACTTTTGTCTCTATTTTGATATTAAATGTGGATTGAAGAATTGAGAGAAAGAAAAATAATTCTGAAGAGTATATTTCTTTCCAAACCTTGGTGAGCAGGGAGATGGTAATTCAATAGTAACAGAATATACTAATTGAATGGTCAAGCATGAAGGGTATTCAGATTAATTTAAAAGGCTCCACTGAATTATTTGTTAATTCTAACATGGAAATAATCCTGTACTTTCATAGCACATTTGAGCATATAGAATGCCATTTAGTGATAGATCTTTACCAAAGAAGAGACATTTAGATAACTAATATTATTCCTCATAAAATGTTGACTATCTCTAGTGGATTGTGGAACATAGCAGCACTTTGAGCTAAATAATTCTGATAGTGTTTTTACAGGTATTGTGACAACTTCATCATGGATAAATCGCATGATTTGTGTGAGCTAAGTTTGACCTTCATAAACTCAATGGAATTTGAGTATTTAGGATTTTTTAAACTGATAAGCTCCCTAGAAAGTAATAAAACCTTTTGCAGTTTTTCTAAATCTTGTGGAGACAGAGATTCCTCTTGTCTTTAGTACACATCATCTATATTAGAAGATAGAGCACATCATTATATTTATATTATTTTCTGCTTTAGAGAACAATTCTAGCCTAGAAAGGAAGGGGACAAGGTTCTTGGTAACTCTTGATGTATTTTTTAGTATTTCAGAGTCTCCTTTTCTTCATTTCTCCTTGCAGCAGCAGTCACACTTGAGCTGCCTGAAGGCGTTGAAAGTAGACCAGATGATGCCCTGAGATTCTTTCCACCTCTATAGGTATTTCTGAGTGTTTATGTGTATGAGAGTGAATCTCTTCTGGGCCAAGGCCACAAACTGATTTTTCTACACATCTCAGGGCTCAGAAAGGAGTTGTGAGTGTAGTTGATGCATCATAGAGATTTCCATTTGTGTCTCCTCCTCTGCTGAATGGTACTGAAGTAAACTGAACAGGAACTAGGGGGCTTTGAATTAGGAGATAAGACATCCCACTAGCAGATCTGCATCTAATATATTCTGAAATCCACTAAGAGTTATCTAGGTTGCGTTTTCTTCCTTGTGAAATGGGCAGTTGGGACAAGACTGGAGTTTATGGACTGGCTGTTGATCAGACTTTCTAGCAGAGATGCATTATTAAGACCTCCAGATTGTGGTGATTTTTGTTCTTGTTTATTTGAAAACCCTTAGAGGAAGGGTATGCACCCTGCATTTCATTACAATACTCACCAATTCCTCTTCCATCTCCCAGGCTGTGCCACTTCTATATGCTGTTCTTATGATCCTGGACAGTCATGTGATAGTAATAAAAAGAGGCAGGAGAAGGAATTAGATACTATGTTTAAAATGAACTCCTTCAAACCCTGGACATCAGGGGGCAAAGTTATTGTGTGGGGTGTGTGTGTGTGTGTGTGTGTGTGTAGAGACTTTGAAGGTTAAAAATTATTCTGCTAATTAGGATGGATTGATGTGAGGAAAGAAGTCCATCCAGGAAAGCATGCCAGAGAAATTCCAATTGGGTTTTAAAATGGAAAAGAAAAGTGAAATCGGCCTACTTGTTTCCAGGTGCCTTCTTTTCACAGTCATTAGTTTGGCCTGAACTACACCAAAATGGTCCTAATGTCCTCAGTCACAAGAGCTATTACAGGTTGTCTAACTTGGTTAAATTCTTTTCTGCTCTAAATTTTTAATGATTCTGCATTTCACAGCTTGCATCAGGTGTTCTCAGAGGGCGCTTTCCTTAAAGGTTAGTCAGTAGCCAAAATTGGCAGCCGATATGGAGATTACAGATTCCATGCAGTGACCTTGGGGAATAAGTATTTCTTAGACTTCATGGACAGAAGGTGCAGCTCAATGGAGGGAGACTCCAGTTGGCAATGCCAGGAAAAGCAATGGAGCTAGGGGAAAACGAGAGCTGAGAGGGCAGGGCTGTGGGGTTGGGATAGATACATACTGCTTAGACGAGGGTTCAGAGTTCTCTGTAGATGAGAGCCATGTGTCCTGCCCCTGTATACACGCTCATGAAGCCTCATAGGTAAGTGTTACTATCACTAGGCGGTGTTGTCGCCAAGCCAAAGAGAGGAAACCAAGACTTGAAGAGGTGAGGCAGTGTGCCTGGCTCACAGTATTTTCGGAGGCTGCACAGTTTTTCATGAAAGGCGTATTACTATTCTCTGTACACCAGTGTCTGATGAATGATTTATGCATTTTATCCATTTATTATGATGTTATGATTTCTGAAAATAAGCTTCCAGTAAATGTTGACACGAGAGTCCTCTTGTCACTTGCGTGAGGTTGACAGAATGATACTTACAAGGCTGAAATGCACAGATGCCAAGAGGCAGTGCAGCCAATGCCCACCACCCTGATTTCTTTCTTATTGATGGCATTGATTAAGAGGTTACTTCATGATATTAATAGGAATAGAGAAAAGGGGGCGATTTTGTGATCAAACAGAAGACCGATGAGGACATGGGATATTAATACATTCAGCAAAGCAGAATGCATTTAAAAATAATTGTCCTCTAATTCCTAAGATTCTGCAGGAGGCCAGGGGAGGGTTTATTGTATTTTTTTTCTATTCGCAAACCAACAAGAGGCTGATTCATGTACTGAGAAGAAAAAAAAAAAAAGATTTTTTTTCCCCTCTTATGACATGCAGTTACCAGCTTAGGTTTCTATTTTTACACTACTTTAGTCCCTGAACGTGTCTTTCCCTTATTTAGGAAGCCTGCAACTACAAAAATATTGCTTTTCTTACCTTTCCACTAAATATAATGGGCAGTGCCTACGTTTCCTTGCCTAGGGATTATTTTAAGCAGGATTGAGAGCAGTTCAAATACAATGCTTGCCTCATGTTTTGTTTTGGTTTTTTTATACTCTGTGGAAGATATTTTTTAAATGATGAGGTAACAAAATCTTGTATCTCATACTATTACAAGTGGTATCAGGTTTGACACGCACACATTCTAATTACTTTGTGTGATGTTTGCTAGGACGGAAGAACAAGAATAGCCATAAGTGTAAGACTCAGGTGGCAGTGTGACTCCTCTTAGAGGCTGTATCTCTAGGACGGGAGCCACAGGATGGAGGGCACATCTTGCTTGATATCCTTATGTTGGAGTTGTTCTTCTAGACAAGTTATTCCTTTAGACAAGTGGAGATACAAGCTTACAGTCAGAAATTGACTTACTTCTTGATTTCTAACCACCTGCTCCAGGACCAATGGTTTGCTATAGTGATCCTGAGTCAGAATTTTGTCTACCATAGCCCTGGAGAACATCTCTTTTGCAGTGGCTATTCTGTCTTTCTCTGCTGTCCTCCCCCATTTTCAAAGCCACCACTGTGGTCTAGGCCCTCTTTATGTTAGTTAATTCACCCTAGTTCCTATAGCTCCGTGGTGGTAAATCAATCACATGTGTGCCGCAGTGAGCTGTTTATTATCACTGAAAGCCCTAACGGGTTCACCATCACTGCTGTAGCTTTTTCCTGTTCCACTGTCCTTTCTTAGATGCTGCTATCTTGTGTGATTGTCTTCCTCAGAAGTGCTTGGTCATTTGTGGTTGATACAAAGGGGAAAGTTCCCTAAAATTGCATGGTAGTTTCATTAGGAGCCTGCCAGCTCTCCATTGCCCATCTTATGTTGCCCCCGGAATGTGCCCGCTCTTGCTGAATGTGCTTCTCATATCCCCGTCTTTGGGCCTGCTGTTTATGGTACAGCTTTGACTTTCAAAAAACAGGAGCCTGGACTTGCTGTCTACCCAAACTTGCCTTTACATGTTGAATTCAACTTTATGTAGAAACTAACATTTGCTATTGAATGGTGATGGCCAGTTCCATTTCTCCACCAGTGCTCTATAAAAACCCAGTGCATTACCTTTAATTTCCTTTTAATAATTGAAAAATAAAGCAGTGATGACAAGCCATGGAGAAAGAGTTGAGGCAAAGTTGGACATCTTTAGGGTAGTTGAGAGTGGCTAACATATATTCTCTACCAGGTTGTCTCTGAATTTAAGCCAGATGCTTGTGTGAAATTACAGTGAAAAAGAAGATAAGAACATGGGAAAATACAGAAAAAGTATCAGTGAAGATTAGCCTAGAGGTTCGAAATAACGGATTGGTATTTGATGGCACGTTCATGTGTGTTAATCTTTTGTTTGACTTGTGTAATTTACCATGACACACCTTTTGCCAGCCATAAGATATGATGAGAGGTGACAGGCTGCTGTCATCAATAATCTGTAGCTTTGTCATTGCATTTGTATGTCATCACTCCACTCCCTTTTGTCTCTTAAGAAGTTGTCAGTCAGGACTCATTTGAATTTACTTCCCCCAGTTGTTTTCCTTGTCTTTAAATTTTACATTATTCTCTCATTACAATGCTTTGAAATTAAAGTAGCGTGCTTTATTACATTAACCTTTATTGCTTGATTATGTTGTGTATCTATGTTGCCTTATCAAGTAAAGTCTTAATTCCTTGAAACCTGGGTTTCCAACTTGTCCAGAATACTTTGGGAGACCAGAAGGCTATTTTATTTAGTTACTTCAGAAGTTTGAGATAAGCTTTAAAGTAATGGTCAGCATTCTCTTGGGGGCACTGAATCCCTTCAATGTACTACAACTGAATGTTAAAAATTATTTTATGCCCTATAAGTGAGTCTCCTCAAATGTAAAGAGCTTTGAACATGAGTTTGCTGTTACATTTTCTGTTCCTTCTGATCTCTCTTGATTGTAATCATGGGCTCCTTAGCCCTTGTATTTCCAGCCTGAACTGTCCTAATGAAGGAGACATTTTATAAAATGCAGAGAAATGTAGTAATTCACATCTTTTGTGCCACCCCAGAAGGATGTGATAATGATTCTTGATCATGACATGTTTTTGGTGTTGAAATTCCCAGTGAAGACTTTCTGATAATTTAACTGTCCAGACACTAGAGGAGGTTTCATTCGTGTTGGTGTTAGCATTCATGTCTTTTATATAATTTACAGGAGAAGAGTATAATTTCCTCTAAAAGATATCTGTAATCGAAGATATTTGCCAATCCAATTACATTTTCAACTTCTCATTCCTTTTTTTATAACCTCCAATCATTTTGCTGGACCTTTTAAAGAAAAACATGATCTCATGTTATTATTATATCTTTATTTAGTCAATGCTAATTTTAGTTTTAATGTTCCTTCTATGGCATACTCTCTTCTATTGATTTGGTAAGAGTTATCCTTAATCACTTTAAAGTAAGTAATGCATTAAGATTGCCCAAGGCTAACCTATATTTGGAAAAGTCACTCCATTTAAGAATTAATTTAACAAGAGTCTATTACACACTTTACTTTGGAAATTCACCAGGGTCCTTTCCATCTCTGTGAAAGCATTTATTATCCAGGAGAAATTAGGCCTAATTTTAGAGAATAACAAAGTGAGCAAAACTTTCTTAAATTTCCAGAAATCTCCATGATTCTGACTATAATAATGCCATTCACAATTTACAGACTTTGAGCAAACAAAATAAATGGCTAGCAGATGTAAACAGAATATCACCACCTATCTTCAGATACCATATTTGAAGGCCATGTGAGTGCAAAAAAAAAAAAAAAGGCACAGAAGGAGGTTATTGCTCATTAAAGGCAAATGGGCATTATACTTTCATGGGCAAGTTTGTCTGGTTTGCTTCATTGTAAGTTTATGGATGACCAGGGATAGAGAAAGCAGTTTCATTGAAGGAAATGGGAACAAGGACCCTGGCCATGTCTTTCACGGTGTTTTATTGACAACGAGACTGGAGAAATGAAACCATAGCTACAGATGAGAGTTGTGTCAACAGACATTTTCCCCACTTTGGAGTAGGCAGATGTTCTGACTGAGAAAAAAATGGTGCAGTGGACAGAATAATGATCCAGAAAGCATGAAACTTGGGAGGGAAAAAGAATCAAAACACAAACATGTCATTATTCTCCATATTCACATTATTTATTTCACCCTTTAGCCTAAAATACATTTTTGCTCTAAGGGTTTCTTGCCTAGAAACAGCATCAACAAAGATACCTATGAAATAGGCTCACTCATGCCTGGCTTATTAGGTTGCTGGGGTTTGGGGATCTTCAAAACTGTAGAGACCATAAAGAGTGATCAGGTCTAATGTTAACGCAGGATATCTGTGCTGTGATCACTGCTGGTCAGCTGGACCTAATGCTAAATATTCAGAGCTCTCTTCACACTTAGCTAATGACCTTTGGGTCAGTCTTCTCCAAGAGAAAAAGAAACATAGCTAATTACCTGGGCCCTCTATTTTTCTGTAGCTGATCTATGGATTGATGGGGGGGATAAGGGACTATTTCTGACTTTTGCTGAAATCAAAGAAAAGTTGTAGCAAAATCACAGTTGTTTCTAAAGTAAGCAGCTCTCTGTATGAATAAACAGTATCGTGTACTTCTCTTCTATGTGCAGCTATAGATACCAAGACCCACGACTTCATGGCAGTACTTCACCACATGAGGTAAACCCTGGATTCTGTGGCGGGGAATCCTGTACTGCTGTTTAACAAAATCAGTTTATGATTTACTCACCTAAAATACAGTGTAAAAAAGGGCTAAGTATTCAGATCCTGACTGATATTCAGGAACCTGGGCTGGAGGAAGTTTTGCTAATTTTACTGTGATGGCTCCCCAAATCATCTTGAGTACTAACATCTAAACAACAGAAAGGGGAACAAGAAAGGGAACATCATTGTGAGGAAATTTTCATGGGTACAGCCTCTGTTCCTTACATGCATATCCTTTCAATGAGAATTCACACACAGGGTCCTGAAGGACCAGAGGAGGACAGAAAGATGAGCTTCCTGGCTAAGTGATGGCTTCCAGGTAGCAAGTTCAAAATAGGAAAGATGAACATAAAACTTCAGTGAGCAAATGAACATCTCTAGAAATCTGAATTCATGCGTGTGTAACCTACAAGCTTAATTTTGTGCTTTGCATCAGTAAAATGTTATTTCACTAGATTCTTCCACTGAGACTGTTGAGAGTGAAAAGGTACTGGTAAATAAGCTCATCTTATAAATGAAAAAACTTAAATATTTTAACTTTACTTAAAGTTCCCTATTAAAGTGATATGTAGAATAAAATGGTTTTTGTGTGTGTCAGAGTGTGTGTGTGTTACACTCGTGCATGTGCATGTGTGTATGTGTGTGTGTCTGTGTAAGACTACTCAATCACAGTGGGCTATTTCCAAGAGTTCTGCATTAGGGGATTCAACCAACTTTGGACGGAAAACATTCAGAAAATAATGCTTATATACTGAACATGTACAGACCTGTGTTTCCTGCCATGATTGCCTAAACAATACAGTGTAACAGTTAGTCATATAATACTGTAAATGTTATACATGTATGTGAGAATGTGCATGGGTTATACACAGTCACTAAGTCGTTATATAATCGGAGGATTTTAGTGTCCTAGACACTAGATCCTGTACTGAGGGGTAACATGCATCTGTAGGTGTGTATCTAAGTGAATATGTACAGTAGTACTTTAGTTCATGAACTTAATTCCACAATTTTGGAGGAGATTGCCGTATTTGTGTTTGTATGGGGGATGTGGTCACGGTCATGTTTGCCACCCGATGTAGAGTTCTCAAACAAAAAATTTTGCCAAATGCTTTTGTTTACAAGCAAAATTGTTTGTAAACCAAATTGTTTGCAAAGAAAAATGTTTGTGAACTGAGGTACCACTGCATTGGTGTGTAGAATGTATTTGTGTATAGCATTTTAAACCTGAGTTATACCTTATATGGGAAATTTATACTTTTTAGGAGGAGTTTATTGAATTTGTTATTTCTTCTTAATTTATGGAGGAAATAATACAAAAAAATGGCTCAACTTGCCCTCAGCTCAAATAGTTGAATGAAAAATATAATTTAAAAGCAATTTTATTATAGTTTTGTTACAGCTTGTTGACAAGCAATGGTGAAAATGGAATGTTTGAGGCCTTGAAACTCTGGCTATAATTTTGGCACATATAGCTAAATAACAGATGAGAGCTAAAAGTATTTGGCATTGAAAAATAAGGAAGAAAATAAATAGTTCATCTCTCCAGCAGTTTCCCATAAGATATACATAACTTGAAACCACTAAACATTATAGAGGGAAGGAATTTATGTAACTCCCAAACCTCTGTTTTAAAATATAAATCAGTATTATGAAGATAATGAACTCAATACCTACTATTTAATTAAAATTTAAGCTAATTAGTTAATCTAATGAATTCATCTGATGAGTGCCGGAATATTGCCAACATGACTCTGAGTCTTTTGGAGTATGGTTTTAAATTTGGAGGGAGCAATTTAATGATACTCAGCCTTAGTTGTTTACACTGCAAAATAAATTTGATATTTTAATGAGTGTCAAGCTCCCACTGTATTATGAAATGGATCCTGAGTCTTGCTGCTTCTCCCTTATAGGCTATCCGATTTGAAATCTCACAACACACTTTTCTCATAAAAGAGAATATCACAGCTATAAAAGGAGTAATTTGTTATGATTTATGCAGTATATTTCTCTTGTTTAAAACCCTGAAAGCTCCATGAAAGAAAGAATTGTGTGTGTGTACATGTGAGCACACACACACACTGTCACTACTGAATTCTCTCCAGCTATGGTGTATGACAGACATTCAGAACACAATTGAATACATGAATGGGTGACCTCCCTGGAGATAAAGCCAGCCAGCAGTGTACTTGAGAATGGGAATCAAGTGTACTGGGAAGGTGCATTCAAAGCAAATAAGGTGAATGGCTGCTTCCTATCAAGAATGTTCATTAAGTACCACTAACTTTTTGCTGCCAAATTTTTAGAAAAAGAAAAATGGGTAAAGATAATTTGTAGTCCCTAGTGTTAAGTATATTATTTGTTAATTGCAAATTTACCCCATCTGAAGTTCTATAGACTATATTCATTATCTGTTAGCATATAATTTGGTGAACTCATGCAAAAATAAATAGTATTTATCTCATGCAAAATGTTAACTTCCATATCTGAATCAAATACTCTACATCTGAGTGTACACTCAAAATGAAGTTAAGTAGCCAGTGCTCATATCAGCATGATTCATAGTAGCAAAAGATAAAAGTAACACAAGTATCCATAAACAAAAAAATGAATACACAAAATGTATATGCATACAAAGAAAATGTGTACACATACAAAGAAATCTACTAAATGCAACTACTAAAGAGTTGAATCTGACTCATGCAACTACTTAAAGCATTTGTGCTAAGTAAAATAAAGTTGTCACACACAGATAAGTTTTCTATGATTCCACTTATGTGAGGTATTTGTAGAGTCATCAATTTGTAAAGAAAGGAAATAGAATGATGTTTGTCAATACCCAGAGGGAGCAGAGAAGTGGAGAATTAGTTCTTGAGTTCAGAGTTTTGGTTTTGTAAGATGAAACAAATTCTGGAAATGAGTGGTAGGGATGGATGGTTGAACAACAAAGAATGTTCTTAATGTCTTGAAACTATAAACATTAACAGATTAAGACGGGCAATTTTTTGTCTATTTTGCCACAATTTAAGGTAATAAAAATATTTTTCAGTTGTATATTTTGCATTATATAAATCTCACCACTGGTTCAACTTTTTACAACCTCATGATAACCCTTGAGTTTCTAGTGCGTAGAAATTCTAAAATAATGCTACTTTGTTATTGCTGTTTTTCATCATTTTATCTAAATAGTTCAATCAACCCTTTATTTTTCCATTTCTATCACTAGGTATAGGAGTTGGATAGATTTCTTTCTTTCTTTGCTTTACCTTTTCATATATAAGAAGGTAATCCCATTTACTGTAACACTTAGAAAATGTAGTGCATAGAAAAATTTTATAAATTTTGATGTTCTGTACAAATGACAATAATTTTAACATTTATTGTTTATGTTAAAACGTAGGTGATCCACACAATGAAGCAAAAATACATGTAAAAACATCATCCCAGATACTGCCATTTTGTGATTGTCTTATTTTTTTTCTCCCCTTAGTGACTGAATGTCTATTATGTGCTTTCTGCATCTGATCTTATCTGCCTACAAGCTAATTTCATCTTGTCAATTATGCTACTCAGTCATCCCTTTATCAATTAATTGCTGGGAGTACCTGCCACATGCCAGGCACTCTTCTAGGTTCTGAAAATGCAAAGGAAACATAACAAAAAAATCTATGACAATACAGCTTGCATTCTAATTTGAAATGAGATTGTAAACAACACAAAAGGAAAATACATATAAGCTGGACATTAGTAACTACTAAGGAGAAATAAGTCATAGGTGAAGGCTACAAATTGTCATTGGAGTTAAAAGTCCAGGAAGAGCCTAGGTTATTCTCGGTTTAGACATACAAAAAATAGGTGTTATTTTTTGCAGACATCTAGCAAAAATCATCAGAGGAACCAGCAAAAGTCATGAAGTAGAATATAGATGGCATTTCCAGAAAACAAACAAGGGAGTTTCTGTGTTACTAAAACACTGAGATGACAGAGAACACAGTGGGAAGAAATGAGTTAGCAGAAACCAAATTGTGCAGTGCCTGTAAATCAGAACAAAGCTTGGCTTTTCATCTGAGTGACAAAGGAAGCCATTTCTTAAGCAGAACAGCAAAGACCAGATGTTTTACTATCAACATCTCTCTGGCTGCTGTCACTGAGCATACCCATAGAAGGCAAGAGGAGCTACAGGATGAGATAGGAAACTGCCTGTAGTCCAGGATTGAGAGGGTAGTGGCGTGCACCACAGTGCCGGGAAAATAAAGAAAGAAGTATCTTTAAGGAAATGTTGGCAAGGTTTTCTGCTAGAGAGGATACTGGTGGTGAAAAAGAAAAGGGAAATTCAGGATGACACCAGTTGTTGGAAGATCCCTTCAGAATAACTCAAAATTACCTAAGGAAAAGAAAACGACCTGACAAATACCTCATTATGAAAATGTGTTTTAGTCTTACCATGTCTGTTGTTTAGCACTCTTTTCTTATGGTTTAAAAAGAGCAAAGAATTAAAATTTTGGGTTCACCAGGCTCAATAGCCCATTCAGGCATCCCCGTTGCGGTCTTGAGTATTTCCTCAAGCTGTTGGTGGTTAGGTCTTGAACTCTTCTCCCTTTAATTTTGTGTTCTCAGTGGAAAACATCTGCTTTAGATTACTGTTTGCAAACTAATCATCTCTCTTCCTTCTGGATCTCAAAGAGAATGGTTCTGTGGACTTCACCAAAGCCAAGTGAGACATCAGAAATGATGTACCATTTAGCCAACTCTTAGGGAACCTAAACTTGATCAGTGCATGATTTGTATTTTTGCATTTTTTTAATATAAGAAATATAAGTCCAAGCATCCTATTGAAGCCTGTGAAGGAAGAAGTGAGACGGGCTGAATTTACAAAAGCTGAAGGGCATGTGTTGCAAGCACCCATTAACTCACTGCTCCCTTCATTTATTTGAAGAAAATCTTGCCCAGTAATTTCGTGGGAGATATTTGCCATTTCAAACCTAAGTGATTTATGCTTTATTCATTTTTAAGAATACTGAAACCACGGTAGAATATCTTTAGGACATGAAACATGGAGATGAAGACTAATGGCCCTTACATGCCATTTAATCTGCTTCCTGGGCATATGGTATTACATACATCTCTAACCTTATCTGACCTTTAGTTTCCTCATCTATAAAGTGAGAATGATACTGTTAATCTTCCAAAGTGTGTTTGTAAAGTGAGGACATTGTTATGAAGAAAGAGCTGAGATCTGTATGTGGTCAGGATATGGGTTGCATTCCAATTTTAGATTAGGACTAGTTGCCTGTGGACGGGCAAAACAGGGCTGTGGTGGTGAAGCTTGAGGTCGCAGTCATTTCCAGAGACGTGTGTGGTGCAGTATCATTGGAGTTTGAGATGCCGTTTCAGTAACTGAGGTAACAGAATAAATTGAGAGTAAATAATAACATTCTCCAAATAGTCTCTCCCCTTCCTCTTGCATGACCTCAGCTCCAAAAACTCAGAATTGAAAAATCAGATATTAGTCTCAGGAAGAATTGAGTTGGAGGAATCAAAGGAAGGCAGGGCTGAGGTCAAGGTAATCAGGCTTGGGAATTAACTGCAACTTTGTAGCAGTTTGAGAGTCTTTAAATAAAGCAATGAAGGCTATGAAGTAAGAAAACTGCTGCTACAAAGCAAAGCTGGCCTGACAGTCCCTTATCCTTACCCAATCTACTGTGGAGAAAAGGAACTCATGGATAAAAGGAGCCTTCAGTCTGCTGATGCAGAGCACGGCATTCTCTGCTAATCCTAATTATGTTGGAATATCACTTTTTGCTCTTGGGGCAAGGAAAATTAATCAGATCTTCAGATTTCATGCAGAATACAGGTATCTGTCCCTGCTTTTGAGATGGTAGTTTGTCATGCTAGACAGAAGAACATAGCAGAAATGACTGATTATAACTCACCAGTAACACTGGGTTCCAAGGAGAATGGTGCCGTGTTCAGACAGGCATGCACAGGGATGTACAAGTACACATATTCATGCTGCATCTTTAAAGCGTTTTACACTACCGTGTGCTACAACAAGATGAGTCATCAGTGTCCACACTAAAATGTACACTTTTACTGTGGAAGTTGTGGAACTCTGGTGTTTTAGCGCTTTGATTAAAGACAGAAATTAGAAGGCAGTAGGATGATTGTAAGTTCTAGGACCAGTCTGCTCAGGGCTGGATTCAAGCATCACCGTTTAAGCCTCTGCAGTCATGAGTAGATGATTTAAGCCTTCACTGCCTTACTTTTCTCAATCAGAAAATGGGCAATTATAATTGTTAGGAAAAACTGAATTATATACTGTACATAAGACATCTAGCACACAGTGTTCAATGTTCTTTTTTATTATAAATATTATTTTTGTATAATCTCCTTCAACCCTGGAGGTTGTTAAAGTGTGCATAGTTTTATTCTTTTTTGTAGCTACTAAATCAAAGGCTCTGGAATGTGAAATTGTTATAGGCAGTTGAGTTAAATAGAAATTTGATAGGCAGTCAGATAGGGCTGGGCCCTCAGGCACCAGAACAGAAGACCAGATACTCTGCAGCCTGGGAGGACACAGATACCTCCCTCTGTGAGCCAGATCTCAAAACAAAAGATAAAGCAAATGCACCCACCCCTAAGGAAAAGCCTCAAGGATTGATAATATAAATAGGTATCACCTTGATACCTTGATCACATTGAGGAAGCCAGAAAAAGCCACTAATCCAACCCCTACAGGCAAAGGCCATGTTCCTACTTCCTATGTGACTCTCTTTCCTATTGGATCCTGACAATCACTCTTATCTGAGCAATTATACTTGTAATCTTATTGATGAACCATAATTCTGTCCCACCCCTTGCCTACCTTGGGAGTTCCCATTTTCCCCACTTTAGACCTGCCTCACCTCATGGTTTTGCTCTATAAAAGTCCCTAGAAAAGACAGAGTCTTTGGCAACCCACTGGGGACCCCTTCTGTCTCTCTCAGACAGAAGCTTTCTTTCTCTTCATAAATATATTCTACTCTTAACCTCCACTGTTCCTAAAATTCATTCTTTGATTTTAGAGAATACTAACTCATATGGGACATCTAGTAGGTTAGGAGTTTCTTTACCCTATATTAAAGTGATTTGAATAATCATTGTAGAAGCAAGAATCGAGTCTAGGTGTGATGCATCTCAAAACCCATTTTCTTAGCTGGATGTGGTAGTGCAGGCCTGTAATACAAGTACTCTCTGAGGCCGAGGTGGGAGGATCAAAGGTTCAAGGTCAGCCTGGCCAATTTAGCAAGGTTGTAAGTTCCTGTTTCAAAAAAATTAAAGTTTTAAAAAGCTTTTAAGTAACACAGTGCTCATTGGTCATATTCTCAGTATTCAATCACTACCTTGTAGACATTCATCTTTCACTTTCACATTGTCTTTGTCTTCAGCTTTCCCTGCTAAAAGATGATGACAGAATTCCTTATATCCTCCCAAGACTTGTGGAAATTCAATCATATTAGTATATATCAGAAATAAAAGTTTTTTAAAAATGCTACCAAAATGTATACAAACTGAAGCAACAAATAAATGCTGAAGACCAAATTTAAAGGAGTAATGCAAAAAGACTTTTGTGTCTTGATTCACTTGCATATCAAAGCAATACTTTGAGGTTTTCTACCTTATTTGCATTCAAATACCAAATGGATGCTACTCAAACCTAAACCTAAAAGTTATTTTGAAGAACTATGTGGGAGTTTAAAACAAAAAGTAATAAAAACCCAGAGCTCTTGGTTTGACTTGTACTAATATTTAGTAGAAGTGTAACATTTTCTAAATCCAGTAGTGGGTGTATTTACACTAGTATTTAATTTGTCAGATTTCCAAACCCTGGTCACTGAAATGTGTAAACAAAGCAAATTCCTCTCTAATTTGAGGTTGCTAAAGCTGATGATTTACATAAGAACTTTTTATGGGATTTCAAAGATTATAGCTCAGTTTTAGGAAAAATATTCATTCAATTTTAATCTAGTTGATAAGGGCATTCTGGCCACTGAAATGAAGGCGCTGCAGTCATGGCAAATGGCCCTATTGGTGATAATCACCTCATTCCCTTGTGGGTAAGTCTGTCAGGGATTTTTATTTGGGTTAGTTAGAGTAGACATATATTAGGAAATACTCCTGGCTCAAAGACTCATAGTCTGAAAAAAAAAAAAGGAAAAAAAAAAAAAAAGATGTGAAGACTGGAGGAATAAATACCCTATTGTCCCCGGACCCTGGCCATGTGGGGAACGGGCTGCTGTGTGTTCGCTCCTGGAGTTCACCAATGTCTGATGCTTGGTGGGAAAGATGTGCACTGGAGGCCAGAGTCCTGCAGCTGCTCTGCTCTGCTCTGTGGTGGAGCTTGGACCAGTCCCTATTCCTCTTGGCAACCTTGATTCTCTTGGTTATAAAAAGAAACCTTTCGTTGGCATCTAATGTGAAATCTTTCTGGTGCCCATGCTCATAGTGCAAAACACAGACATGCTCCAAGCGGCTGTTGGCTACGATTCCTTTTTAGAAACTTACATGTCATTTCTGAAGAAGTTGGAGGCAACTGGGTTCTTCCTCCAAGATTAGGACAGATCCAGATCATGTGTTGTTTGTTTGTTTTTTGTTTAACACGATGTAGCAGTTGGCAATAATTGGTTTGTGTTGAGGAGCAATTGTATAAAAGTACAATATTGAATGCTGAAACCATAGAAATATGGCAGGGGTCTCAGTCCACGAGAAAGACATGAGAACTGAGATTCCCTGAAAAACCAATCTTTTATCTCCTGTTCTTCTTTTGCAGAACATGCTGTTTACATTGTGTGAGTACATTAATATGTGTGTCTCTGAAAAGAGGCTTGGTGACTGAGGGAGGGTTATTTGGATCAAGTGTATGCTTGAATTTACATGCATAAAATGTCTACGTCTCTAGCAGACCTCACAGTAAAGCATTCGAAGAGGAACCAGGAGGAATGAATACTTTTTATTACTGGAACAGACCATGTTCTTCCTTACCATCAGGCCTTGTAGTATACATATGCTTCTCTCCTTGGATCTTATCTTTAAAAAAACAAAACAACAAACAAACAAACAAACACCATAGGTCCTCTTCTGTTATCTCTTAGAAGTTGTTTCTTAAGTCTAGATTAGCTGTTTCTCTTGTATCACTGTCCGTTTCCTATCAAAGCCATTGTTTTATAAGTGGTAGACTTGGCACTCTCTCTCTCTCTCTCTCTCTCTCTCTCTCTCTCTCTCTCTCTCTCTCTCACTAGAAGCAGAAGTCTGTGAGAGTAGGAACCTTACCTGTCTTACCTTGCCTGGCAGACACTGGCTGGGCAGTGGTGACAGAATGGTGATCATGGATTGAACAATCAAATTCATACAATAAGTAAAATTAAATGTTAAAAGATGATGAAATCTTCAGAGTTTTTTTCTACAGAGAATGCTGGGCCATAAAAAGTACAATTTTAAAGAAAATACCTAGCATCTGAAGAAAATGAACAGTTGTTTTCCCCTTCCAGCATTGTCAGAGGCATGGATGTGAGTTGGAATAGGTTCTAAGAATTCTATATTCCAGGGTTATGCTTGCTAATGTGAAACTGTGAAAATAAATTGTTCCATTTGGGTGCAGACTTTATCACTCAGATCTCCGTGTAACTGGAGAAGGGTCCTGACGTGGACGGTACAGCAGGCGTTACGCGCGGGGCTTTTAGGTATTGAAAGCCACTTGTGTCAAAGTGCGTCTAAGGTTGCCATGTGATGTGGCAGGAAGGGTCCAGATGCAGATGGGGAGGTTCTAGGTTCACAGAGGCAGGAAGAGAACGCAAGTTGTAACTCTAGGTGGGCAGAAGGTCTTCTGGAGCGTGAGCGGGAGAGTTTGGGAGTTCAGAGACCCCCTCTAAAGTCTGGATCATCATCTACATCTAGCTAGCCATGAAGAGTAGTCGAATTAACTGGGTTGGCAAGCAGCGTGTGGCCCTTCACATGCCACTGTCCCTTTCAGGCTTCCATTTTTCTCTTTGTTAAAGGAGGAGGTGGGGGCCGCTCTCTAACATAAAGTATAGAATGCCGTTTAGGCAGCCGAATGCCATAGCAGCTCATGAATCTGCAGGGAGATGTGAAATAGCAGCCCCTGCACATGGACTTTCTACTTATCACCTATGTCAGGTTAAGGACTGGAATCCAAACCTAAGGAGTAAGTGAGAATACAGCAAAAGGCAGAGCATCACAGGAGTGATTTTCTGTAAAATGAACAATTTTTATTAGTGTTTCATTTTTTAAAAATACCTCGGCCTAGGTTTGGAAGAGTAGCTCAGAGGTATTTTGAAGTGTCAGAATGAGAGAAAGGATCTAGAGACAGAATGAACCCATCTGGGAATTGTGCCTGGTAAGAGATTTTCTAGACCTAAAAAAGAGAGAAAAGTTCTTTTCATGGATGATTACAAATCAGAGGTGATGGTGGGTAGGGTCTTCCGGTCTGAAGGAATGCTTTGAGCAAAGAACTCAACGATGTAGATGCATGTTTGTTTGAAAATAATAAACTACCATTTTGGAGCATTTGATAATAGACTCTATGCTGATTTATATTATTTATATTTATATTATATGCTCCAGTTGTCCAAACAACTGGTAAAGATATGTTTCATCATTGCCTCTATTGTTGAATAAGAAAAAGAGGAGAGTGAAAGACAGTGAGTGTTTCTCCCAAGAGCCTTTGGTTGGTTAGAGAGTAAGCTCTGAAACTCTAAATTTAGAAGATCTTTTATCAATTAATGATAATTAAAATATTTTTTCTGCCATTAGGAGTAAAAGTGGTTCTCAGCCTGTGGGTTTCAGTGGTCATGGTCACTGCTCCTTTATGCTCTCACCAGCATACTTTCACACTGATGGTTCCAGTGCTCAGTCACCGTCCTGGGTCAACTGTCCAGTTGGAGGGACCATACAGTACGACTCTGTAGCTGCACTGTCTGTGCTTAGCTTCCATGTGTATGGCATGTGACAAATCTTCCCTGGTTTCCCTGAGTCTAGATTTTCCTACCCACAAAAGGACTGTAAGTAAGTTAGCATGCTAAAGCTGAATGCAGTTGTTGTGTAGCATGGGGTGAAAATACAGTTACATGTGACCAATTTTTAGAATTAGCATTACCACATTGAATAGAGGGAGCTGTTGACTTAATCTGAATTCACAACTTTTTGAAATGTGTGTTATGTAAAAATTCAAATGTAATGTAGGAAATTATTTTTTTCAGCTCCAAATGATGTGCGATAGTAGCCCCTCAAAGTAATGTTGTATCATTAATGAAATGAAGTGTGGGCAGACTATCATCTGAAGCACATAACTTCTCAAAATATACTTCCAAAATGCCCACGACATTAAGGCACGTTTACCCAGTTTCCTTTGTGATGTGTCTTTTGGGAAAGTAAATATCACTGATACTGTATTTTTCAAACAATGCCATCTATGATCAGTCAGAAATGAATACTCCAGGACATCTACTAGATTCTAGGTTCCTACTGCCCTAGAGAACCATCTAAGATAACATTCAAATCAAGAAGGCTTTGGGAATAGATTTTCCTGCCATCCGCGCTGGTTCATGCTCAGTAACAATGGATTCCTTGTGAAGTGGGTGACATGAAAGCACATGAGACTCAGGCCTGTGTGGATGCCACAGCTCCAAATGGTGGTGTTTAAAAGAACATGCTGTGTTTAAGCTTCAGTGTAATCAATGTGTGATGATGTTTCATGGTTATGGAAATTCAGATTCCTTTTCCATGTGTGGTAGTAAGCACTGGCTAAAGAAAAACCCTGTTGTCTCAATCATACTATAGATGATTAATGTGCTTTTAGCTTAAATAATCCAGAGGGGCGGCACCTCAGGAAATGATAAACATATTTTTAATTACTATATAAATATTTCATTTTTTTGCTAATTCATGTTATGCTGGGAAGGTTATATAACACCAGAGGGCTTCCAGGCTTGATGTATTGCACCTACAATCTAAGTAGAAGGACTAACCAGGCCCAGCTGAGGGCAAAATATTTTTTGCTAACTCTGTTTTATCAGGTGACAAATTAGATATAGCATAGCATTGCCTTATAAAAGCAGAATTATATGATTTGGCATAGACTGTAGTCTTTAAATAAATTTCTAAAATATTGGAAGCCAAATGCACTTTCCGTATATCTTAGTTACTTTTCTTGTTGTTGAGACAAAATACCCACCACCCAAAGTTAAAGGAGAAAGGGTTTTTTAGCTCACATTTCATAGAGGTGTCAGTCCATAATCAGCTGCCTCTAAGGCAAGGTGGCATGGCAGAGGGACAATTGTTCCTGGTAGCTGAAGATACCACAAAAGTAATGGGGGAGAGGAGAGAAAGGAGAGGGGTGAAGAGAGATGTGGAGATAGAAAGAAGCTCTCTCTGTCCCTTATGTTGTGTCTAGTCTACCAGGGTTAGGGCAATGTCAGGCCAGTCAGTGGACTGGTCCAGCAGTCACCCACCCTTAATCCCAGCATTGTGGTTCGAGTCAGTCACACACTCTAGATTCAGCCACTCCAAAAATACTTTATGATCCCATAAAATTTAGGAGAAAGATCTAGACACAAACCATAAGAAAAAAAGTGTCCAAAATCAACCCTAAGAAAAAGTATCCTTATTTAGGACAATGAGTGTGTTAAAGGAGAAATGAATATTGTCATTGGCACGAAGCAAAATACACAGGATGGCAGAGGACATTTAACCACTTACTGCTCACATTCAAATGCAGTCGAAGGCTAACCACATCTGTTCTGATGTCTCTGAGAGCAAAGATCCCTTTAACTCAGATGATCCTTTCTTCCCTTTCCCTCTCAAACTTTATCTGAGGGAGGGAGAGGGAGAGAGATACCTCAATAATTAGAAAGTTAGGCTATATTTTTCTTGGCTGAAAAGATGTTGATGAATTCTATATACCACAAAAACTGCGTTAGTTGGATTTCTCATTTAGAGACTACAAAGAAATCATATTTAAGTTTTAGAATGAGTCTATACCTACATCAACCTGTGATTCTTTTTTTCCCCACATCTTTTTTTATGAATGCATATTGATTTACAGCTTCATGAGTTTCATTGTGGCAGAATTGTACATGCACATAATATAGTTTGATCATTTCACCTCCCGCATAACTCCCTTGCCTTCTATCCTGTGATTCTAAATTGTCGTCAGAAGCACGTGTGTAATAGAAGGACAAAGGGAGAAATTAATGTTGTGAACACTAGAACTTTGCTCTTGTAAAATGCTTTCTATTGATAGTTTTCTTGTATACTATTGTTTCTGTTATTGTGTTTCATTACAAGAAACACAATCAATGGATTAAATACAGAGGCACTCAGTCAATGCCTGGATGCCAAGAAAATGGCAGCCTTTGGCAAACCAAGTGGTCCTATACGGACAGTAATCAAATTACCATTGGATATGCCCAATCACTAATCATTATTTTGTTTACAAGGGCCTATAGGTATCTTTTAATTTAAAGCAGAATGGAATCAGAAATCAATTAATGACTGACTGCTGTTTCTCCTACAAATTGATTCGGAATTTGGCAGCCTGAATAGCCCATTGTGCCAGATTCCATGCATGGGCTTCTTAAAATACAGCTCAGCACTTGGATCAGTTAATTAGATCAGTTCTTTCAACTTCTTCAGCAAAGCTCTGATTTTTCCTAACCAAGTAAGTTTAACTTTTAAATTTTCCTCACTTTCACTTTTGTTAACCTTCTATGATTTTATAAATCTGTAACTTACAGTGACTGAAGAGGAACGATTATGAGCCACTTGTATTTTACACTTATCCACAAACATTCCTGAAGGTATAAATCTGTTACAGATAGTATTTTGAAATACAGAATATTGGAAAAAGGAGATTCCAATGTCAGGCTTCTAAAATCAGTGTTATGTGTACAAGCTAATAATCTCATCCCATGTCCATATCTGAAATATTGATTTGACTTGGGAATAGGCTTAGGAGGAAGGAAAGCCATGACCCTTACCTGAAACAGGCAGCGCACCTTTATTTAGGGTGAGCCTGACAGTGCTTATGCACCACCTCTCACAGATGGATTCCCAGAAACAGTCAATACCGAAGAAGCCCCAACTTCTGGAACACCTGTCCCCAAGCCTCTTGAAAGATGAACCTCTCACATGTCACTGTTACGGGCCTTGTGTTGGCTACCTAATCTGGCAGCAAGCAGGAACTTAACAAATTCTTCCTTCTGCAAGACGTGGCTCCATTTGAAGCAATGCCATGAAAGTCTTGCCAAAAATGTAGGCAGCCAGCAGATGTTCTTAGTCCTTATTCTTCTGGATAGGGACGTTCTTACATCAACCAGGTATTTTCCTCTCCTTACAGAGAATTGATGGTTACTGTAGAAGCCTTTTCAGAAAATGAGAGCTTTTCTCTCTCTGAAGAACTAGGGCTAACTCCAGGAGAATAAAGCTTTACAGACATCTAAGAGTTTTAGCATTTGCTTGTTTTGTCAACTGGAGTATCTAACAAAGTGACTAAGAACAGAGGCTCTGAAGCCACACAGACATTACATGACTTTCCAAGTATGAGACGTGGAGATAGTGATGTAATTTCTTTGGGACTCAGTTTCCTCCTGATAAATTGCAGAGTTGTGAGATTAAACAAATCAACAGTACCTGATATACAAAGTATTTATGTGTGTGTGTTTATGTATGTGTAAAGTCTATATAATATAAAGTGTATATATGATATATATCTAAGTATGTGTTTACATACATAGTGAAATAAAATATGAACTAGAAAATATGAACTAGTTGATAACTGGTACCATTTCTTGAAATTGTAGACAAAAAAAAAATCATTCAAGTCTAATGTTTTCTTGTTTATTGAAACCTTTTCCTTAAATAGTAGAACAGACTAAAGTAGTGTTTTGGGATGTTGCTGTAGTTTTCCTGTGTTCACTGTGCCACCCTTTAACCCTCGGCTCTTGTCAGACACTTGGTCTAAACTGTAAGGGTATTACAGCTCCTTCTTATTTGTAACTGTGGTTCCTTTAACACAACATATGTTCAGTGTATTCTCACGCATTTCTTGAATACATGCAATACTAGGTCACCTTGAGAAAACACTTACCTTTTTGTGGCACCAGTTCCAAATGTCAGTCCCTTGCCATGTGTTTGCAACACAGCCACTGTCACATCAGTGTAAAAAGTGACAGAGTAGAAGAAGACATTCATGGTTTTATTGTATACATGCTTTCAACAGACATTTCACCAGGACCATGGTAGTGAAGAATTGATAGCATCTTCAGCCTCACAGGGCCTGCAGTCTGATGGAACTGAGACCAGAAACATGACGACATGAAAATAGGAACTAGGAACTCGTGGTGCGGGCATTGAGAAGACTGGCCTGAGTCAGTGAAATGTAATCTGAGCATTTCTTTGCTGTGTAATTTCTCTAACCTCTCAAAGGAGTGTGCTGACTTTTCATATCAGTCCCATAGGCTGCATTCAAACCAGCTTTGTACAGTTGGGTGGTGCAGGGAAGCCAGTTCATACTGGTTCAGGAGAACCAATTGTTAAATTTTCTAGAAATTTGCCAGTGAATCAGATATTTAACACATTCATGACTAAAATTCAATTATTTTTAAAAATATAGTTAAATAAATACTGAATATGCAAAACTCATCACATCCTACTGATGTGTGCAGTGACTTACGGTTATTTATGCTTGTGGTTTATGTAGTCTATTTTATCTGTGTGCAGTGGAAACCCTGTATGATGAAATTCTGCACTTCCCAACTCTCTGTTTAGCAAAATCATGTTAGTAACTTAAATAGACCATGGTGAGAATGTTTACATCAGAAATTCAAATACTAGTAGCAGGACATGGTGGCACACAACAGTAATTCCAGCACTCGGGAGGCTGAGGTAGGAGGATTGTTGTGAGTTTGAAGCCAGCCTGAGCTACAAAGTGAGCTCAAGGCCGGCCTGAACTGCATAGTGGGACCCTGTTTCAAAAAGACAACAAAAGAATAAAATAAAAATAAATAAAAAGTCAAATACTAGAAATCAGGATCCTCCTTCCCCGAAAGTCTGCTTTTAAACATTTAACAACAAAGCGTGATCTTGTTTCAATTTCATCATCTAGAGCATGCATCAGGCTTCTAGCTACTACCTGGCGACAAGCAAGATGATGTGGGATGAACTGAAGGCAAAAACAGGAGCCAGGTGGCTCACACAGTTCAGTACTAATTTGTATCTTTTGTGAGTTTTGCCTTCTATGCCTGCCATTATTGCCTGCCATCATTATAGCCTTCGGAAAAGGGATGGATGAAGATATCTTTTCTGCCATATTCTGTAACAGTTATTTACCTAATTACAATACCTAACAATGTTCGAGGTATAAAATAGGTCCCAAATTGGCACCTTGAGAGAAATTCATTGAGAATGTGTTGTACATGGACCTGGAACTAAGCACACTGTATTGGCTCTCAGGAGGTAGAAGAGGACCTCGGCAGGTTGTGATTTAGTGCTGTTAGAATGTAGGCTTGGGGGGGGGTCCATTTTGGGGGTAGGATCATATTAGTGCATTGTAAATTAAGACCAGATTTCAACAAGCAGTTTTGTGGTTCCAAGTCATGTTATGATGTCTCTTCTATGTTTTGAGCATATTAGCCCCAATAGTTGCAGAAGGAATCAAATGAAAGAAATAATAAACCAAAAATTAATCAGAAAAATGCTTCAAAAATTACCCTGTTGTAGAAGAGTGGTTATTAAGGAACCAGAAATAAACAACTATCACTTTGCTTACCCAGGAAAACCAAAAGAATATTTATTTTTTTATATGACCTGGGGTGTATGACTTTTGGTTCCCGGTATACTTTTCTTCTGTGGGTCTCTTCTTTCACAAATATGTTAAAATTACATTTTATAACCATGTCTCCTGTACTTTAATGGGTAAGTCAGTTTTGCCTTTGATCATTCACAAAGTCAATGGCAAATAAAGGATCAGCTGAATATACTCTCAAGGAGAAGATAAGCGGTATATAAATAGTCTTTCTGGAATTTGTATAGGCTAGAACAGACTTGAGTTATCAGAGTACTTTGATAACTTCCTTTGTTATTGAGTTTTTCAGTGCATTGGAAGTCACAACACTGGTGTTTAAGAAGTGGATTTATTCTTAATACCCTGTCTGAGGTGTTTGTGTCTGCATGTATAATTGAACAGGATATGTGCAGGGCATTGTGGCACATGCCTATGGATAGGTGAATGCATGAATGGTGAAAATCAATGCAGATCAAGCAAATACAATAACTGAAGTTAATTTTTCAAGGGAGTTTATATTCTGAGTTCATTGTGCATGAATGAGCCACCAATTATTTACATTTTGCCAAATACTCGAAGGCAGGCAGAGAAGTGAAAACTTGTGATAACAGACAGCAAAAGTTATAGGTATTCAGCCTGAATTGTATCTATAGTCATGAGGTGTGTCTTAGGTTACTTAGGAAAACATATTCATCATTCTCTCATTAGTTCTAAGTTGGAAGCAGGGTCAAAAATTTGGGAAGGGTCCATTATTCATCAAGTCCTGGCCATTTGGGGCAAATTACTGGAGTTACTACTCAGTTTCTTGTATTGCTTCTGTAGGCAGCTATCTAGCTTCCTAGCCCTCTGATAGCAGGCTGCCTTCTTGAGTTGCTTATTATAGATGGAACTTGGTTTTCATGAGTAGATTGTTGTAGATTGCAAGCTCAAAATTATCTTGTTGCTTATTTGTATTTTTTTCTGACTATATTTCATTAATATATTCAGTCTTTCACTGTGTGCCAACCCTGATGCTAAACTGTACCTTTACTCCTATCAGTAGTTGCATGAACAAGGCACTCTAACAACTGCAAAGAGAAAATGAATCATCAGAGAAATCAGGTGATTTGTGCCTGGGAGCAAATGAAAATCTGCGAATCTCCAAACCCCTGTTTAGTCACATGCTATACTGTAGTACTGCCTCCTTTCTTACTAAATGAAGTTTAAGCTAATCTCCAGAATTGCTTCTAAGTCAAATTCAGTGAACTTAAAATTGTACCGCAGAGTTTCACTTCTCAATCATGAGCTTGGTTGCTTCCCCAAAGCATCTACCAACTCCCTGACAGCTTGATTTTAATTTGAGTATAGCAACAAAACCCTGAGTATGTGCATATTTTACTGGTTAGAATTTTGAAAACTCAAAAGAACTAAGACAAACTACATGGCCTCCTGAACCTTTTCCATGAAACAAGTGCCCTGAAAGTGTTGTACTTCTGAATCTTCCCCATCGCAACAAGCCAGTTTCCCCTGGAAGGATTTAATTTCATGCACTAGATAACGATTGTGTGTAGGTGTGGAGAATGCACTATCATGTCACTCAGTCATGTCTGCAATTTCTCAGCTTCTGCCTGGTGCTGTAGAAATGATTAATTCCTTGGGAAGGAAGCCAAGAAAATCATGAAAATAGCAAAAATATTTCGACTGCAATTGTAGAGCATATAAACTTGTCAGTGGAGTGATGAGAAAACTGCTGGGTTGTTTCTCATTAGTAGCAAAATATTTTATTTATATATATGATTTTGTGTATGTTTTTATGTTGCAGTGTGGAAGGTGTTGGGAGGGCTCCGGGCTTAGTAAGCAGAGTTTTGGAGAGAGACTATCTCATGACCTTGTTGAGCTTCTCAATTGGATATTGAGCCCTTTGCCAACAGTACTGATTGGTTAATATATATTGAGTGTTCCCTGGTGTGGAACATAGTTGGGTACTTTACAGTGTGTGACTTATTGACCCCTGGACAGTAGTATTGAAGCAGTTTCAAAAGGCAGGTATGTGTGCGAGACAAACAAAAGAAAGGAATGTGTTCTCACTCTAATAATGATTGTATACAGTGATTGATATGTCAGCGTGTTCTGCGCCTTTTGATAAATGCTGTCATGCCTTTTTATTAAGCCATCACTGCAACTGAAGTAGGTGTGACCGTGGTTCCTATTTTGAGAAGTTGAGTTTGATAGAAATGAAGTAACTTAGCAATGCTAGTGGGCAGTAGGAGATAAACCTGGAGCCCATCATGAAGATTCTGACTCCTAAGGCCAAGCACTAATCAGTAAGCTCTACTGTCTCTATGAAACCAAGACAAGCAAGGACAAAAAAAAAAAAAAAAAAAAAAAAAAAAAAAAAAAAAAAAAGAGAGATCCACAGATATTTTGGTCTGAGGCTTTCAGATTGGGTATCTGAGAATCTGAGCACCTAATAGGGGTCATAAAGCAAAAGGTATTGGTCTGGTTTTTATTCTGAATAGATCCGAGGTTGACGTTTAAGTTTCATATTCAGTATTTTGGACTCATTGTAAGCTTTCTAGTAAAGAGATGATTTCTGTAAAGTTTTGGGTGAGAAGAAAATTTGAAAGAACTAAACGTTTCCTTGTCTCATGTACTGTCGTTATTTTGAAAGCAGAAGTTGACAATGGTAAATATTTTAATTTTTGCAAGCCACATATAGTCTCAATTGCCTGTTCTTTATTTTGTTTTGCATAAACCTTTAAAAATATAAAAATTATTCAGAGGCTATAAGCTACTCAGAAATAGCCCCTAAATTGGATTTGGACTCCTGACTATAATTTTCTAAGCCCTGTTGTAATAGATAAATACAAAGTTCAGACAACAAAGTGATTTGACTAAGGTCACACAGTCAAGATCAGCACACAGATTGTCCAAAATAGCTTTCTGTGCTCTGCTAACCATATACAGTGCTTACAATTTCATTGTGTGCTCAAGTGAATCAGATCCAGTGCCATGTATAAGGGAGATTCACTTGTGTAGGGTAACCATCCCTGCCTTCCCTAGCAGCTTAGAGTTCATGGAGAGACAAGACTTTAGAGGATAAATTAACCAGCAAAAGAGTCTTCCCCAAAGTAGTACATAAGTCATTGCCAGGAAAGTGACATTTTAAATGCTCAGTTCCTAGGAAGCAGAAAGAAATGATTTTTTGACAGCTCCTAACCAAGGGCAGGGGCAAGATTTGATGAATATCTGGGCAAAAGGGTCTATTATTCTCCATTTCTCCTGCCTACTGAGAAATGGTGTTGAATCTATCCCGAGGCTGATGAGAAGCAGGATTTAGCAACATTGAGCCCCTTTGCTTGGGACCAGCATTCAGAGCTTTTTAACCCCTTTGTACAAGTGTTTGGGACATTGAGAGCTGCCTGTACTGATTGGGTGAACACCTCTCACCATACCCTGCCCAAAGTTTGTTTTTGACTCTTAGAGACAAGATACAATTTCTATCATTTCCCAGTTGTGTTCAACTAAAAGTTTTCTTATAACTTAAGTTCTGCCTAACTTGAGGATGTTAACCTATTTCATTCTTAAGCACCAGTGAATTATAAATTAGAGCATCCACATTGTAAAAAGGATAAATGGGCATAGAACTATTGGAAGCATAAATGTGCTGCTACTGATAAAATTTAGACTTGCTTTTGAAATAATAGTGACACAATTTTGAGTGTAGAAGCACAAATTACTCCCAGTTATAAAATGGATTTTATTCCAAGCTATATTACCTGGAAAATAACTTATAAGATAATTTAAATTTCCCTCCATAGAGTTTTTAAGCTATATGAGCAGTAAGACACATGTAAGATAATTAGAGCAGAGAGGTCCACCCTTTTTTCATAGTACTTTAATAGGATGAACAAATAAAAGAACAGATTTCCAGGATGCATTTTAGATTTACCAAATCAGTTATGAAGATGATGATGCCAAGGAATATATATTTTTAACAAGTTCTCTAGTTGATAATGACCAGAATAACTGTACATCTTAAACACCTTGGATAATAAAAGTTGCTGTATTGTACATCATTGCAATATTCTTAATCAGATGACAAGTTATGCAATTATCTAATAATGTAGAACCTGTACTATGTAATCTTGTTCCCTTCTTAAGAGATAGGATTGAAAAGCAGGAGAAACTGGGTAAAGATTCTATACGTCAGCTATATAGGACCATCTAGTCTGGAAAGGACAGTCTGTAAACACAGCCAAGAGACAATAACTAAATTGTCAAAACACAGGGCATTGTGCCACAAAAGTGGGTCTGAGTTAGTTTTGTTATTTAAATATTTATTGAGAACTGTATATGTGTCAGATACTGTGCAAAGATACTGGAGATGTGATTTAAAAAAACACACAGCCTGTGATCCCTGCCTTCATAGGTCCTACACTTTGAAGGTGATAAACACAGGAAATAAGTTATTGGGGTGTTTTGCCTCATTTAAATGTTACTGGCAAGATAATACATCAGACAAAAATCTATCATTTTAATCGTTTTTAAGAACATAGATCAGTGGCATTGACTATGTCATACTGTTGTGCAACTACAATCATCATCATGTATATCCAGAAGTTTTCTATCATCTCAAATTAAATTTCTACCTATTAAACAAGATATTCCTGTTGCTGCCTCCCCCAGCTCCTGGCACCCACTATTCTGTTTGGTCTCAGTGAATTTGGATATTCTGAGACCTTATGTAAATGGAATCATAGAGTGTGTGCCTTTCTGTGTTTGGCTTATTTCACTTAATACATTGTCTTTGAGATGCAAATATATTGTGACACATGTAAGAATTTCACTCTTTCACAGGCTGAACAATATCCCATTGTGTGTATTACCTTTGCTTACCCACTGATCCATCAATGGATGGTTGAGTATTTCCCCATTTTATCTGTTGCGTATACTGCTAGGAAGATTCATGCACAGATATCTGTCTGAATCCCTGCTTTCTAGAACAGGCATTGTAAGATCATGTGGTAATTCTACATTTGTTTGAGCAATGGTTGTACTGTTTTTGTGTAACAGTTGCCCCATTTTACAGCCATAATGTCTTTACAAAGCAGCAGAAATTAAGTATCATTCCAGCAAAGATTTTCTATGTATTTTTTAAATAATTATTTCAAAAACATTAAGCATAGCTGTTTCAGCTATGCACTAAGCAGAGTGCAGCCCAAGTCCAGGCCCACTACTATCCCCAGCTTTCCCTGTTAATCTTTTTATCCAGTATTCCCAAGGAGGAGAAGCCACAGTGCCACATTTCTGCTATAAGAGCAAGAAATCAAGAGGAGATGCTTCACCTGCAGATCCAGGTGCCTTGCACTATGCTCCTCTGAATCACAGCTGCTCCATCATGGTACAGTTTCCCATAATCCTGTTGCAGAACTCTAAAGGAAAAGCTTCTGGAATTAGACTATTGACTTCATTAAGGTTGAGCAAAGGCCTGGGGCAAAGGCACTGGGGAGTTCTAATGTCAACTTGGCTCCATGTTGCATTGCAGCCCCAGGCAGGTCATTTAACCTCCACAGTTTCTCATATTTTCTGACTCACTGAGATGATTGTAATGACCTTCCTTTGGAGCTAGCAGTAAGGAATATGTAATGATGAACTAGAGGATATTTCCAAGGTCTTTTGCTGGACGTTCACTCAGCTGTAAAAGACTTGGATTTTCTTACTCCAGTGTCTCTCAGTCTAAATCTAGAGTTCCATTTCAGTTACAGCATTGCTCTCAGATAAATTCCCAACTGCTCCATGAGAGTTTATGTGTAGCCCTTGCAGTTAAACATCTGGTTTATGGATGCTTTTTCTCCTGGACATTGGGGAGAAGATGAGAAAGCAAGTGAGGAAAAAGGGACATATTCCCTGAGATCTCCCCTTTGCTGTGGAATATTCACAATCAGGCACAAACAGTATTAAAGGTGTTGCTTCTGATCCCTTCCTGTGACCTGTATGTAAGTGTGTGCAGTGTCTTTATTGTCCAGTGCATCCTCTGTCTGCATGGCTTACATCATCTTTGATGCAGAACTCAGTGCTTGTTTTATATTTGTCAAGAAAATTCTTATCCCATAGAGAAGAATGTAGATTCTTCTGATGGTTTCTTTTTGTTTTTTAACTTTAAAGAGAATGTTTGGTTTTTTTTTTTAATTTTAAAGAGGTCTATCAGTGTTTCCTGAGCTCTGCACCGTGTTGGAACTTGGGGCACTGGGAGAATAGGCAGCCAGCTCACCACCCTGATAAGCGACTGGGGGCCTCACAAGCCACCACCACGCCAGGGTGAGAACTATCAGCATTTCCTGAGCTCTGCATCATGTTGGAACTTGGGGTGCTGGGAGAACAGGCAGGCAGCTCACTGCCCTGGTAAGCAGCTGGGGGCCTGCCAGTGTACAGGTTAAGAATCAGACATCGATCTGTCTCCCCTGCCGCCCTGTTAGCAAGTGAGAGCCAGAGGTCTGAGAATCTCTTGGGATGAATGCATGCAGTGTGGCAAGTAAGGGATATTTCCTTCTACCATCTCTTTGAAGGCAAATGCTTTTATCACTGTTTTGCTCAGTTCTGATTAATGGTGCTGCTCTATTCAATATTCTGCTTTTATAAGTTCAGTATTTCCTTCCACTTTGCTCGACCTGATTGAAAGAACAGCTAATGTGAACAGAACGGGATGTACTATTGTGCCTATTGCTGTTGTCCTGGAAACCTGCTGTGAGGTTCTGTGCCAGTTTCACTGCACTGCCTCCCATGGTTTTGTTCTGTCTTGTTCTGCTGTATTTTGCTATCTTCAAAAAAAAAAGTAGATAACAAAGTAACAAAATACTTCCAAAAAATTCCCACCTCCACCAAAGCTGATCCGTGGAGCATGGATGAGGAGAAACTCAAATACAAAGCAAGAGAATAATATAAGGTGATTAAAAAGTAAATAACAACAACAAAACAGGTCAGTAAGGTATTAAGCAACCTGAAACAGGATATAACTAAACAGATAATGAACTTAAAAAGTAAAATGAGGAAAAGAAAGTGACCTAAAGGATATAACTGCATTTATTTATAAGTGTGTAGGATTGATAACCATGTTGCTAAGTTTTTATTGGATCATTGAACAGAACTATTTGCACCCTCACTGTTTGAATGTCCACATTGTATGCTTTAATTTTGTAACTTGAACAACCATGTCTAAGAAGACAATATGTAATTTATCAACTAGTGATTTCTTACTGTTTATTTTTTTTCTGAAATTCTATATTCTTTCTACCCCTTTTTCTGTTTTGCTTTTTCTCTTTAAATAAAATTTTAAAAAACAGAAAAGAAATAATCAGGACCTATTCAGAGGATGCTGAAATTCATCACTCAATTATTATTTTATAAAATGTCCATTGAATTACACATGTAAAATTATTATGCAGAAAAGAAATACTCTGGAAATTTGCACACAAATGTGAATAAAGTCAATCATGAAGAAAAAAAAATTTTAAGAGAATAAAACCCGACAAAATAAAACACAATAAAGCAAATAAGAACAGAACAATGCAAGTGATACAGGAATTCAAAACAAGACAACAGGAAATCAACAATGGCTACCATAAGAGTTTTCTTCTCATCTCCCCCAGGAAAGAACTTAAGCTTTTTACCAACTGTGCTTTGCGTATTAGTGTTTCCCTTTGGAATTCCAGTGGTAACTACCTTCAGTTGCCTTTGTCCTAGGACATTCAGAACTTCTTTTTTTGTTTTATTTACCAGCATTTCACCTGTTGTCACAAACCCCTTCCCACGTCCCATGTTACTTAGTACATCTGACATCCCACCTCCCTGTACAGTGGACTTTTCCTCTGTCCTATTCTCAAAACATAGTGGTAGATCATGTCTCATTTCTCTTCCTTGTGTTAAAATTAGTTTTGTATAACTATTCCATTTTCAGGTTGCTAATAAAGTGACACCATGGACTTGATAAGTGGTAAAGAAAAGAGGTTGTATTTTGG